>JAXIVJ010001292.1:0-144290 GCA_036785665.1 Chirona hameri | reverse complement strand
TGGCAAATCACCCGCCTGGGTATCGTACGAGAAACAGCAGAACACCGCGCTGGAAAATCACCCGCCTGGGTATCGTACGAGAAACAGCAGAACGCCGCGCTGGCAAATCACCCGCCTGGGTATCGTACGAGAAACAGCAGAACGCCGCGCTGGAAAATCACCCGCCTGGGTATCGTACGAGAAACAGCAGAACGCCGCGCTGGAAATCACCCGCCTGGGTATCGTACGAGAAACAGCAGAACGCCGCGCTGGAAATCACCCGCCTGGGTATCGTACGAGAAACAGCAGAACGCCGCGCTGGCAAATCACCCGCCTGGGTATCGTACGAGAAACAGCAGAACGCCGCGCTGGAAAATCTTAAAAGTGGCCGTTTTGTTTCAGAAGCACTCCTGTTGGAAGAAGAGGGAGGGACGCAATTTCGAGAAGTTCGAGAAAAAAAAAACAGTTTCATGAGCGTATTGACTAAGCGGTAGATAACCAATTCACGGCCAGCGTGTTGAGCCGTTACGCTATAGTCTATACGAAGCTGTTAACTTCGTCTCCGTTGGAACGCCGCATTTCGCTTTGTCATTTCAAGAAAATCAGTTTGCGTTGTTTACCCATTCACATGCCATTTACTGTGACATCTATGTGGTAATTGGTTGTAATTATTCCGCCCCACCTATCGAATTTCCGTTGCGAGTTCCCTAATGACGTGCTGTGTGAGTATTGGCATCTTCAAAAGGTCTCACTCCGCCGCGCCTCATTAATCTGTCTCGCGGCGTGTGTTCCTAGTATCACATCACCGCTGCGGTAATGTAGGCCAGTCATCCGACTTAATTACCCCGCCGCTTCGAATATGAAGGGGAGCTGAGCGATGGCGGAATGTGCCACTTGTTAGACATGGTAGACTCTCATTTATCGATCGAATTTTCAGCTTAATGTATTGGCCAGATTCCAATCGAGCTTAATTTATTGGCCAGATTCCAATCGAACATAGGTGTTCTGCGGTAGCTGTGATGAGTATCCGGCACCGTCCAAGATGTCCAGAAGATGTCAGAGATTGTCCCCGTTATCTTACCTGGTCAGTCTGTTGTGTCGGCAGTTTGTCTCGGACGATGACGCCGACTGCTCTAGCCTAGAGCCGGACATGGGCAACAAGACCAGCAAGAACTACGAGCCCGTCTTCTACAACAAGGATGCCGGCGTCATCTTCAACCGGCTGCAGGCGGACCAGCTGGTCAGCAGCAGCGGCGGTTCGTCCACCAGCTCACCGCAGGCCGCCGCCTCGGCCTCCGCGGCCGCAGCCAGGCAGAGCCAGGAGGTGGGTCGAGAGAGTGCTGAGGCGGCAGCTGAGACTGTAGCAGGCAAAGGGTGAGCTTCGGTGCGATCCGAGTAGCAGCCTATCGGCTACAGGGTACTACAGCGGCAGTGTGGTACAGTGATACATACACTAGCTGCTCGTGTGCTACAGATGTGTCGGAATGTGTGTATGGTTCACGCCGAATGACATAGGTTCTGAATGCTGATCGCTTTGGTAACGGATGTAAATGATAGGCAATGGGGTTGGGGGCAGCTATTAGGTTTTTGTGCATAAAATATGCAGCGTATTTTTCTCGATTTTTCGGTAAATTTCTCAATCACAGCTTAAATCACCTTCCGTCCTAAATCGACCAGTTAACGTTTCGTATTTATTTATTAATATTCTTGATTTTGCTTGTGACGTCACAACCTAGTGATTTGTGACGGGACTTGCGGTGTGTAGACACCCCCCTCTGGTTTTTCGAGGATAGCGGGGAAAACGGCGGCGCGAAGCGCCGCTGTTTATGGTACAGCTGTTCGGGCATCAATTGCCTACATTATGTTTAAAAAAATTACCTCGGGTCATCTCAGGTCAGGTCACCAGACCAGGTCACGTGACCCCACCTCCAAAAAAAAAGAAGTTTGTGGTCGTACCACAGTCACAGTTTTTGGATGATCGGTTTTACACTTACATAATTTCATAAGGTCATATATATCTACAATTCGTTTATCTGGGATTGTATATTTCAGCGACCTAAGGTCGGGTCAATTTGGTGACCTCCCCATTATAAGTCAATGGGGAAATATTCAAATGCTTCTTATTCCAAGGATACGCAAGATAGCAGTCTAATTCCTTCTGGATCATGCTATTATAGGCCATTATTGATAACCTAGGTGCTATTTGTGTTCAGTGACCCTTACATGGTCTGCCGAGGTCATCCGAGGTCACTAACAGTTGTTTGTCAATAACTCTCGACATAATAACGATAGATAAGTGAAACCGACACCAATGTGCTTGTCTCGTCGAGGCACGTCTTCACATATGTAACATGACCTACTTGGGTCACCACTTGACCTTGACCTGAGGTCAAATTTTAAGTTGACCTAACCTGTTCGACACTAATATTATTCGAAGCGACACAAACACGATGGCGTCACAATTATTGCCTTATCTTTATTAGGTGAAAAGCTATTTGTGAAAACTGTTTTGCAAAAATAGCCTTTCTGACATTTGATGAGCTCTGGACCCTAAACTTTTGACCTGAGCTAAAATCTGAAGACTCCAAGTGCGATTGCATTTTTAAAGAGCTTTCGATTTTTTTCTCGTTTGTTGCTAGCTATCATAGTTTCCGAGATATTTGGTGGTGTTCGAAGCGAAAACCTAAAACGGGAAAATCTGACCTTTGATGACCTCTGATGATCTCATATTGACTTGAGGAAAAAATACACGAAGTAACTTCGAATGTGCTTGTTGAGAGCGTTCGAACGCGCTCTTCTGCGTCTGTCTAGCCTTTTTAGTGTTTGAGTTAGAGGGGGTGGGGAAGTTTTGTCACCGCCGCGCAGAAAATGCCGCTGATTTAGCTCAGTTGTGACGTCACAACTACAAGGACCTGAGCTTAATTGTTTTAGTTTTTAATCATTTCTGAGTTCATTTCGCATTTGTATTCATTTTTGTTTAAATTTACATTATGAAAAATCTTGTTTTTATGAGCCCAACATATTGGTACCTTACAAATAGGTCCCAACCTCATTGCAGTTGTTTCCATGCGGATAATGAGCAATTTCAGTATTGCCTTTGTTTTCCTGTAGCTTTGTTGTCAGCTAGCCTATACAGCTTTGCTAGATCTGCATCTTCTCTGGCTAAGCAGTGCCCCTCTCATTGTAATTGTCTTCCTGAACGTCTGTAAGTTCTGCTCTGCTTACTTTGTGTGTGTGTGTGGGTGTATGTGTATGTGTGATGTATCACCCCGTCTGTATCGCTATTCCAGCTGTGCCATCCGTCTGTATCGCTATGCCAGCTGTGCCATCCGTCTGTATCGCTATGCCAGCTGTGCCATCCGTCTGTATCGCTATGCCAGCTGTGCCATCCGTCTGTATCGCTATTCCAGCTGTGCCATCCGTCTGTATCGCTATTCCAGCTGTGCCATCCGTCTGTATCGCTATTCCAGCTGTGCCATCCGTCTGTATCGCTATGCCAGCTGTGCCATCCGTCTGTATCGCTATGCCAGCTGTGCCATCCGTCTGTATCGCTATTCCAGCTGTGCCATCCGTCTGTATCGCTATGCCAGCTGTGCCATCCGTCTGTATCGCTATGCCAGCTGTGCCATCCGTCTGTATCGCTATTCCAGCTGTGCCATCCGTCTGTATCGCTATTCCAGCTGTGCCATCCGTCTGTATCGCTATTCCAGCTGTGCCATCCGTCTGTATCGCTATGCCAGCTGTGCCATCCGTCTGTTGGCCGCCACTGGCCGCTAGACTCTGTTTCTCCTTTGCTGTCCTGCACTTACGGGTTCTCCCACTGATTCGGTCCCCGTTTGTTCTCCGTCCGCTGCCCCCGTTTCCACATGTTCTCCCACTCCCTCCACTGACTCGCCCCTCTCCCCCCGACAGCGGACACAGACACCTCAGCGCGCCCCTCAGCTGAAGCAGGTGCGGCGGCGAGTGATCGTCCCTCACGTCTCGCCGTCCGCCGGCGGCCGGCCGCGGGCCGTGACCTCTGCCGACAGTGGCCAGTCCACCTCCACCTCCTCCCCGCGGGCCCGCAGCCTGCCGCCGGCGTCCCCTGCCTCCGCCGCGCGCCGGCAGCTGCTGCGACGCCAGCTGCGCGACGCCTCCCAACAAGGCGGCTCCGTCGACGTCAGCGTCGGCGAACTGTCCCGAATGTGCCGCGATGGCTCGTTCGACTCGAGCGCGTCCGATCTTAGTCTGGACCTGGCCTGGGCCGACCGGCTCGGCTCCAGTACAGTCGACTTCCTGGACCAGCTGGAGAGCCAGCTGGACGTGCTGAAGTTGGATGTGTCGGCGATGGACAGTAACCTGGTGACGCTGCACTTCCCGCACCAGGAGGAGCGTGCCGGCCGCCGTCAGCTCGGGAAGTCTGCCTCCGAGCACCGGCTGCGGTCCGAGGTGGGCGGGGCGGGGGCGGGGGCGGCGGGGTCGCCAGAGTGGACGCTCGACTCGCCGACGGTGACGGACGGCTCCCTGGAGTGGGACTCGCCGGTGCACGGGTGGAGCGCGGTGCCACGGACCGTCCGACCGCCGGCCGACGGCGCCAGCTCGGCCGGACGGCCCTCGCTCAGCCGCAGTCAGTCGGCCTCATCCAGTCTGCGGCGGTCGCCCAGTCTGGAGCCGAGGACCGAGGATCTGCCCAGCCTGGAGTGGGACAACTCCGGCATCACCGAGTACCCGGAGGTGTGGCAGGAGGACCCCGAGGCCGGAGACAGGTCAGTCGGAGAGAGGTGGCGTGGCCAGACAGGCTCGTCATGCCTACCGTTGATAGATGTATGCATGCATGTTTTGTCCGTCCTGATATGTGTGCTTGAAGTGGTGTTGATCCTGCTCAGTTGTTGGTTGTTGATGCAGGAGTTTGTTGTTGTTGTCCCAGTGAACTTGCCTTAGGCTGGTTGCCCATTAAAGTGTGGGATTTTGTACAGCTTGTGTGTACCTATTTCCCGATAATTTCAAACCCCGTACTGTCTTCGAAGTAAAGTTGAGGTTTCTGTGAAAATGGCCCTTAACACTGTTCCTTGAAGATTACGAGTGCAAAGCACGTGTAAAGACGTGCCACACATAACTAGTTTCGGCAAACTAGTTTGCGGCAAAGTAGTTTACAGTAAAGTAATTTCCAGTAAAGTAGTTTCCCGTAAAGTAGTTTACAGTAAACAAAAACAAAAATAGTGTTGCAGTCATAGGACACACAGAGAGCCTTGTGCAACTTTCTACGTCACGGAAGGCCCTGCATTGTGTGAGGGAGCAGAGAGCAGGGGTTCGATGCTCGTATTCTTCGTGATTAGTATTACATCCCATGCTTTGGACCGGAAGCGCATTTTGTTCTTGCACCTGCAGTACCATCATAAACTCGGTATCGTGCGTCTCTGCAACGATGCCTGCGAGGCTTGGCAGTTGGCAGGCATGGTCGTTCCCCGTGTATCGGTATGAGAGAGTTTACTCCTTGGGATGTTTCTCTATGATGCGTCAACACCGATCCCCATTGCCCAGTTGCATGGAGTCTGGCGGGCTCAGCTCATTGATAGCTGCTGGTTCCTGGCTGATACCACTAATCGTATTGGAAGCCTCGCAGAGCCTCACTGGGCGTTGTGTGGCCGCTTGTATTCATTAGTATGATTTGCGTTTAGTGGTTTGATTTTATTTTCGGTGACCCGGGCTTTTGCGTGTCGGAACAGCCCTTGCCAGCTCCGGTGGTGTTTTTTTTTCTCGCCCAGTTAATCTGTTGTCGAACCGACGGTGTTCCTCTTCCCAAATGGCGTATCTGCATAATCGTGCGGCTCGTAGTTTTAGTTTTCATTCTGATAGTTGCTATATTTGTATGTGGTTGCGTGTATTGTATCACTGATGACCTTGTCATCAGTAAGCACTAAGCATGCAGCGTTCTCTGTCGAGGCCGTGACTGCACTACAGTGGTCCTATTTGAGTTACTTTGTATCATAAAGACATAAATTTTCAGTACAACAAAGAGCCTCATGGGCCCGTCCTGGGTTGTACGGCACACATGGACGTGAACGGCACACATGTGACAACGGACATGAACGGCCACATACATTGCCTCGCAGGGCACCATATCATGTAATACACACTAACCATTTTCAGAATTTAACATCCAGTACATATACATCGTCCTGCACACACGAACCTCAGAATTTAGCAATCTACATTCACAAGACATTCAATCCATACAAACGTTGTAATTACACTAGTCCCACACATACACAATCTTCCTTCTCAAAATAATCCCTTTCTTGTAAGCAACCTATTTCAATTTGTTATGTTCTTATGTATATTCGCATATGTGTATCACTATAACTAAGACTAATCCCAGGAATATTTATAAACAAAACCCTTTCCCGCAAAATATTTGTCGAGCCCAGCTTTGAAAGAAACTAATGTGGCTGCACTGATTACATCACCTGGTAAATTGTTCCAATGGCTCACAGCCCTTCTACTGAAAAACGACTGTCTTAATCTAGTCCTGCTTTGTTTAACAATAAGTTTATACTGATGGCATCGCCCTCTTTTCTCTCTATCAAAATCAAACAAGTTCTTTAAATACCCAATCTGTTGACCATTTACAAACTTAAAAACTTCAATGAGATCCCCCCTCAATCTTCTGTATTTAAGTGAGAACATATCCAATGTTTTAAGCCTATCCTCATATTCTAAATTACTAATACCGTTAACCATTTTCGTTGCCCGTTTTTGCACCCTTTCTAGTAACCAACAATCTTTCTCATACGTTGGAGACCAAGCTTGAACACAGTACTCTAAATGTGGTCTAACAAATGCACAATACAGTTTAGTTATCACCTCAGCACTTTTATAAGAAACATTCCTGTAAATGGCACCAAGCATCCTTAGCGCCTGTTTTCTAGCTTTGGTTACCTGGTCAGATGCAGACAGCTTACTGTTAACTATTACCCCTAGGTCCCTTTCCATTACCGTCTGTGACATCGCTGAAGATGTGTATCGCGTGCACCATGCACGCTACGAGGCTTTTTAGTCCAACCGTTTGTCTTCTTTGTTTCACTGAATAAGTCTAGATAAAGGTTGCCATAGTTTTTAATTTGATTTTGTATCCTTCGGTAGGATTCATTCATACTCAAGGCTGAATATATTCACAGCTAAGACGGTAAATGTCAGCCCGGCGTTTCCGTGTCCCCGAATTTCCTGCATCCATGTTTTTCAGAGAGCTGGTAACGTTCTCATTAACCTGCGTCGGGTATTTGTTCTATTCATTTTCAAGCGAGGTGACGTGTTTAGCTAAATGCTCCCCGCGATGCCACCTAAGCTAAACCAGCAAGGCTGATCGCCAAAGCGGGTAGTTGCCATTCCACGTGTGACCGCAACTGAATGAGCAGCCTGTTTTCCGCCTGGTCGTATGCATGGCGCACATTTAGCGGACGTGCGTGCGTTCGTGTCATTTTTTTAATGTCATGCATATGTTTGCATTCGTGCATGTTGACAAAATGCAAATAGCTCACCAAAAATAGTTATATCATTGGATGTGGAACGGTCATACAGGGAAAACCTGACCAAGATACAAAGTTTCTTCGTTAAATTGAGTGTCATACCTAATGATTGAAAGGCGTGACTAACTCGACTAGTGCCGTCCCGTGACCGAGCTGTTGTGTCTGCCGTGGTCATGTGACCTCCGTCGCGACCTTCATCCCACCGTCACGTCGGTCCCCTGCGGGTGTGACCCGGCCGGCAGACCGCGCCTGCGGTAATCTAGGCCGCGTTCGAGTACTCGCTGACGCTGCTCCCGGGAGTATAGGGGCAGCAGATGTATTATCCGTTCCAGCTGCGGGCGCTCTGTCCTCAGCGGGACGAGACGACACAAACTAATGACATTAGGTTCTGGGATGATCACAAAAAAACTGCTGCATCAATATTGGATGCATCGTTAGATTGGCGATGGGATCCTAATGTCATGAAAACAGACAAATCCCACATGTCAAAGAGAACAGTACAATGATTGTACTGTTTTCTTGTAGTCACTACACTGAATGTGATTAAAATATGCTTCTGAAAGCTACAAGTTTTCAGAATTGTTGATAAACATCCTCATGATGCTGTTTTTCGCAGCATTTGCTAAATATTTTCTCAAACTCATTGCAAGTTTTGCCATTTTGCCGCGAACTGTCTCCGACTGAGCACTGTGCACCTCTAACGTTTGGCTTCCTCAGTGCAAGGTACACGAGTACGATTCCATCTATACTGATTATGTTGCCTCATTAGCCTGTTAAATCCTCCTGTTCGCGCGTCTGTATGATCGGAACATGGCGTTATTTCTGGCCAGTTCACTGCCCAGCTGCAGAGCTCGCCCGGGGCGAGGCGGCGGAGAGATGGTGTAAGTGGGTCAAACGATGGTATGTTGGGGCGCGGTGATGGGATGGTATTTTGGGGCGCGGTGATGGGATGGTATGTTGGGGCGCGGTGATAGGATGGTATGTTGGGGAGCGGTGATGGGATGGTATGTTGGGGCGCGGTGATAGGATGGTATGTTGGGGCGCGGTGATAGGATGGTATGTTGGGGCGCGGTGATAGGATGGTATGTTGGGGAGCGGTGATGGGATGGTATGTTGGGGCGCGGTGATAGGATGGTATGTTGGGGCGCGGTGATAGGATGGTATGTTGGGGCGCGGTGATAGGATGGTATGTTGGGGCGCGGTGATAGGATGGTATGTTGGGGCGCGGTGATAGGATGGTATGTTGGGGCGCGGTGATAGGATGGTATGTTGGGGCGCGGTGATAGGATGGTATGTTGGGGAGCGGTGATGGTATGTTAGGGCGCGGTGATGGGATGGTATGTTGGGGCGCGGTGATGGGATGGTATGTTGGGGCGCGGTGATAGGATGGTATGTTGGGGCGCGGTGATAGGATGGTATGTTGGGGCGCGGTGATAGGATGGTATGTTGGGGCGCGGTGATAGGATGGTATGTTGGGGCGCGGTGATAGGATGGTATGTTGGGGCGCGGTGATGGTATGTTGGGGCGCGGTGATAGGATGGTATGTTGGGGCGCGGTGATGGGATGGTATGTTGGGGCGCGGTGATGGGATGGTATGTTGGGGCGCGGTGATAGGATGGTATGTTGGGGCGCGGTGATAGGATGGTATGTTGGGGCGCGGTGATAGGATGGTATGTTGGGGCGTGGTGATGGTATGTTGGGGCGCGGTGATAGGATGGTATGTTGGGGCGCGGTGATGGGATGGTATGTTGGGGCGCGGTGATGGGATGGTATGTTGGGGCGCGGTGATAGGATGGTATGTTGGGGCGCGGTGATGGGATGGTATGTTGGGGCGCGGTGATGGGATGGTATGTTGGGGCGCGGTGATGGGATGGTATGTTGGGGCGCGGTGATAGGATGGTATGTTGGGGCGCGGTGATGGGATGGTATGTTGGGGCGCGGTGATGGGATGGTATGTTGGGGCGCGGTGATAGGATGGTATGTTGGGACGCGGTGATGGTATGTTGGGCGCGGTGATGGGATGGTATGTTGGAGCGCGGTGATAGGATGGTATGTTGGGACGCGGTGATGGTATGTTGGGGCGCGGTGATGGGATGGTATGTTGGGGCGCGGTGATGGGATGGTATGTTGGAGCGCGGTGATAGGATGGTATGTTGGGGCGCGGTTATAGGATGGTATGTTGGGACGCGGTGATGGTATGTTGGGGCGCGGTGATGGGATGGTATGTTAGGACGCGGTGATAGGATGGTATGTTGGGGCGCGGTGATAGGATGGTATGTTGGGACGCGGTGATGGTATGTTGGGGCGCGGTGATAGGATGGTATGTTGGGGCGCGGTGATAGGATGGTATGTTGGGACGCGGTGATGGTATGTTGGGGCGCGGTGATAGGATGGTATGTTGGGGCGCGGTGATGGTATGTTGGGGCGCGGTGATGGGATGGTATGTTGGGGCGCGGTGATGGGATGGTATGTTGGGGCGCGGTGATGGGATGGTATGCTGGGGCGCGGTGATGGGATGGTATGTTGGGGCGCGGTGATGGTATGGTATGTTGGGGCGCGGTGATAGGATGGTATGTTGGGGCGCGGTGATGGTATGGTGGGGCGCGGTGATGGGATGGTATGTTGGGGCGCGGTGATAGGATGGTATGTTGGGGCGCGGTGATGGTATGTTGGGGCGCGGTGATAGGATGGTATGTTGGGGCGCGGTGATGGGATGGTATGTTGGGGCGCGGTGATGGGATGGTATGTTGGGGCGCGGTGATAGGATGGTATGTTGGGGTGCGGTGATGGGATGGTATGTTGGGGCGCGGTGATGGGATGGTATGTTGGGGCGCGGTGATAGGATGGTATGTTGGGGCGCGGTGATGGGATGGTATGTTGGGGCGCGGTGATGGGATGGTATGTTGGGGCGCGGTGATGGGATGGTATGTTGGGGCGCGGTGATGGGATGGTATGTTGGGGCGCGGTGATGGGATGGTATGTTGGGGCGCGGTGATGGGATGGTATGTTGGGGCGCGGTGATGGGATGGTATGTTGGGGCGCGGTGATGGGATGGTATGTTGGGGCGCGGTGATAGGATGGTATGTTGGGACGCGGTGATGGTATGTTGGGGCGCGGTGATGGGATGGTATGTTGGAGCGCGGTGATAGGATGGTATGTTGGGACGCGGTGATGGTATGTTGGGGCGCGGTGATGGGATGGTATGTTGGGGCGCGGTGATGGGATGGTATGTTGGATCGCGGTGATAGGATGGTATGTTGGGGCGCGGTGATAGGATGGTATGTTGGGACGCGGTGATGGTATGTTGGGGCGCGGTGATGGGATGGTATGTTGGAGCGTGGTGATAGGATGGTATGTTGGGGCGCGGTGATGGGATGGTATGTTGGGGCGCGGTGATGGTATGGTATGTTGGGGCGCGGTGATAGGATGGTATGTTGGGGCGCGGTGATGGTATGTTGGGGCGCGGTGATGGGATGGTATGTTGGGGCGCGGTGATAGGATGGTATGTTGGGGCGCGGTGATGGGATGGTATGTTGGGGCGCGGTGATGGTATGTTGGGGCGCGGTGATAGGATGGTATGTTGGGGCGCGGTGATGGGATGGTATGTTGGGGCGCGGTGATAGGATGGTATGTTGGGGCGCGGTGATGGGATGGTATGTTGGGGCGCGGTGATAGGATGGTATGTTGGGGCGCGGTGATAGGATGGTATGTTTGGGCGCGGTGATGGTATGTTGGGGCGCGGTGATAGGATGGTATGTTGGGGCGCGGTGATGGGATGGTATGTTGGGGCGGTGATAGGATGGTATGTTGGGGCGCGGTGATGGGATGGTATGTTGGGGCGCGGTGATAGGATGGTATGTTGGGGCGCGGTGATGGGATGGTATGTTGGGGCGCGGTGATAGGATGGTATGTTGGGGCGCGGTGATAGGATGGTATGTTGGGGCGCGGTGATGGGATGGTATGTTGGGGCGCGGTGATAGGATGGTATGTTGGGGCGCGGTGATAGGATGGTATGTTGGGGCGCGGTGATAGGATGGTATGTTGGGGCGCGGTGATAGGATGGTATGTTGGGGCGCGGTGATAGGATGGTATGTTGGGGCGCGGTGATGGTATGTTGGGGCGCGGTGATAGGATGGTATGTTGGGGCGCGATGATAGGATGGTATGTTGGGGCGCGGTGATGGGATGGTATGTTGGGGCGCGGTGATGGGATGGTATGTTGGGGCGCGGTGATAGGATGGTATGTTGGGGCGCGGTGATGGGATGGTATGTTGGGGCGCGGTGATAGGATGGTATGTTGGGGCGCGGTGATGGTATGTTGGGGCGCGGTGATGGGATGGTATGTTGGGGCGCGGTGATAGGATGGTATGTTGGGGCGCGGTGATAGGATGGTATGTTGGGGCGCGGTGATGGTATGTTGGGGCGCGGTGATAGGATGGTATGTTGGGGCGCGGTGATGGGATGGTATGTTGGGGCGCGGTGATAGGATGGTATGTTGGGGCGCGGTGATGGGATGGTATGTTGGGGCGCGGTGATAGGATGGTGTGTTGGGACGCGGTGATAGGATGGTATGTTGGGGCGCGGTGATAGGATGGTATGTTGGGGCGCGGTGATGGGATGGTATGTTGGGGCGCGGTGATGGGATGGTATGTTGGGGCGCGGTGATGGTATGTTGGGGCGCGGTGATGGGATGGTATGTTGGGGCGCGGTGATGGGATGGTATGTTGGGGCGCGGTGATGGGATGGTATGTTGGAGCGCGGTGATGGGATGGTATGTTGGGGCGCGGTGATGGTATGTTGGGGCGCGGTGATGGGATGGTATGTTGGGGCGCGGTGATGGGATGGTATGTTGGAGCGCGGTGATAGGATGGTATGTTGGGACGCGGTGATGGGATGGTATGTTGGGGCGCGGTGATAGGATGGTATGTTGGGGCGCGGTGATAGGATGGTATGTTGGGGCGCGGTGATGGTATGTTGGGGCGCGGTGATGGTATGTTGGGGCGCGGTGATGGGATGGTATGTTGGGGCGCGGTGATAGGATGGTATGTTGGGGCGCGGTGATGGGATGGTATGTTGGGGCGCGGTGATAGGATGGTATGTTGGGGCGCGGTGATGGGATGGTATGTTGGGGCGCGGTGATGGGATGGTATGTTGGGGCGCGGTGATGGGATGGTATGTTGGGGCGCGGTGATAGGATGGTATGTTGGGGCGCGGTGATGGTATGTTGGGGCGCGGTGATAGGATGGTATGTTGGGGCGCGGTGATGGGATGGTATGTTGGGACGCGGTGATGGGATGGTATGTTGGGGCGCGGTGATAGGATGGTATGTTGGGGCGCGGTGATGGGATGGTATGTTGGGACGCGGTGATGGGATGGTATGTTGGGGCGCGGTGATGGGATGGTATGTTGGGGCGCGGTGATGGGATGGTATGTTGGGGCGCGGTGATGGGATGGTATGTGGGGCGCGGTGATAGGATGGTATGTTGGGGCGCGGTGATGGTATGTTGGGGCGCGGTGATAGGATGGTATGTTGGGGCGCGGTGATGGGATGGTATGTTGGGACGCGGTGATGGGATGAGATGTTGGGGCGCGGTGATGGGATGGTATGTTGGGGCGCGGTGATGGGATGGTATGTTGGGGCGCGGTGATGGGATGGTATGTTGGGGCGCGGTGATAGGATGGTATGTTGGGGCGCGGTGATGGTATGTTGGGGCGCGGTGATAGGATGGTATGTTGGGGCGCGGTGATGGGATGGTATGTTGGGACGCGGTGATGGGATGGTATGTTGGGGCGCGGTGATGGGATGGTATGTTGGGACGCGGTGATGGGATGGTATGTTGGGGCGCGGTGATGGGATGGTATGTTGGGGCGCGGTGATGGGATGGTATGTTGGGGCGCGGTGATAGGATGGTATGTTGGGGCGCGGTGATGGTATGTTGGGGCGCGGTGATAGGATGGTATGTTGGGGCGCGGTGATGGGATGGTATGTTGGGACGCGGTGATGGGATGGTATGTTGGGGCGCGGTGATAGGATGGTATGTTGGGGCGCGGTGATGGTATGTTGGGGCGCGGTGATAGGATGGTATGTTGAGGCGCGGTAATGGTATGTTGGGGCGCGGTGATGGGATGGTATGTTGGGGCGCGGTGATAGGATGGTATGTTGGGGCGCGGTGATGGTATGTTGGGGCACGGTGATAGGATGGTATGTTGGGGCGCGGTGATAGGATGGTATGTTGGGGCGCGGTGATAGGATGGTATGTTGGGGCGCGGTGATGGGATGGTATGTTGGGGCGCGGTGATGGTATGTTGGGGCGCGGTGATGGGATGGTATGTTGGGGCGCGGTGATAGGATGGTATGTTGGGGCGCGGTGATAGGATGGTATGTTGGGGCGCGGTGATGGTATGTTGGGGCGCGGTGATGGGATGGTATGTTGGGGCGCGGTGATGGGATGGTATGTTGGGGCGCGGTGATAGGATGGTATGTTGGGGCGCGGTGATGGGATGGTATGTTGGGGCGCGGTGATGGTATGTTGGGGCGCGGTGATAGGATGGTATGTTGGGGCGCGGTGATGGGATGGTATGTTGGGGCGCGGTGATAGGATGGTATGTTGGGGCGCGGTGATGGTATGTTGGGGCGCGGTGATAGGATGGTATGTTGGGGCGCGGTGATGGGATGGTATGTTGGGGAGCGGTGATAGGATGGTATGTTGGGGCGCGGTGATAGGATGGTATGTTGGGGCGCGGTGATGGGATGGTATGTTGGGGCGCGGTGATAGGATGGTATGTTGGGGCGCGGTGATAGGATGGTATGTTGGGACGCGGTGATGGTATGTTGGGGCGCGGTGATGGGATGGTATGTTGGGGCGCGGTGATAGGATGGTATGTTGGGGCGCGGTGATGGTATGTTGGGGCGCGGTGATAGGATGGTATGTTGGGGTGCGGTGATGGGATGGTATGTTGGGGCGCGGTGATGGGATGGTATGTTGGGGCGCGGTGATAGGATGGTATGTTGGGGCGCGGTGATGGGATGGTATGTTGGGGCGCGGTGATGGGATGGTATGTTGGGGCGCGGTGATGGGATGGTATGTTGGGGCGCGGTGATAGGATGGTATGTTGGGGCGCGGTGATGGGATGGTATGTTGGGGCGCGGTGATAGGATGGTATGTTGGGGCGCGGTGATGGGATGGTATGTTGGGGCGCGGTGATAGGATGGTATGTTGGGGCGCGGTGATGGTATGTTGGGGCGCGGTGAGGATGGTATGTTGGGGCGCGGTGATAGGATGGTATGTTGGGGCGCGGTGATAGGATGGTATGTTGGGGCGCGGTGATGGGATGGTATGTTGGGGCGCGGTGATGGGATGGTATGTTGGGGCGCGGTGATAGGATGGTATGTTGGGGCGCGGTGATGGGATGGTATGTTGGGGCGCGGTGATAGGATGGTATGTTGGGGCGCGGTGATGGTATGTTGGGGCGCGGTGCTAGGATGGTATGTTGGGGCGCGGTGATGGGATGGTATGTTGGGGCGCGGTGATAGGATGGTATGTTGGGGCGCGGTGATAGGATGGTATGTTGGGACGCGGTGATGGGATGGTATGTTGGGGCGCGGTGATATGATGGTATGTTGGGGCGCGGTGATGGTATGTTGGGGCGCGGTGATAGGATGGTATGTTGGGGCGCGGTGATGGTATGTTGGGGCGCGGTGATAGGATGGTATGTTGGGGCGCGGTGATGGGATGGTATGTTGGGGCGCGGTGATAGGATGGTATGTTGGGGCGCGGTGATAGGATGGTATGTTGGGGAGCGGTGATGGGATGGTATGTTGGGGCGCGGTGATAGGATGGTATGTTGGGGCGCGGTGATAGGATGGTATGTTGGGGCGCGGTGATAGGATGGTATGTTGGGGCGCGGTGATGGTATGTTGGGGCGCGGTGATAGGATGGTATGTTGGGGCGCGGTGATGGGATGGTATGTTGGGACGCGGTGATGGGATGGTATGTTGGGGCGCGGTGATAGGATGGTATGTTGGGGCGCGGTGATGGTATGTTGGGGCGCGGTGATAGGATGGTATGTTGGGGCGCGGTGATGGTATGTTGGGGCGCGGTGATAGGATGGTATGTTGGGGCGCGGTGATGGGATGGTATGTTGGGGCGCGGTGATGGGATGGTATGTTGGGGCGCGGTGATAGGATGGTATGTTGGGGCGCGGTGATGGGATAGTATGTTGGGGCGCGGTGATGGGATGGTATGTTGGGGCGCGGTGATGGGATGGTATGTTGGGGCGCGGTGATAGGATGGTATGTTGGGGCGCGGTGATGGGATGGTATGTTGGGGCGCGGTGATAGGATGGTATGTTGGGGCGCGGTGATGGGATGGTATGTTGGGGCGCGGTGATAGGATGGTATGTTGGGGCGCGGTGATGGGATGGTATGTTGGGGCGCGGTGATAGGATGGTATGTTGGGGCGCGGTGATAGGATGGTATGTTGGGGCGCGGTGATGGGATGGTATGTTGGGGCGCGGTGATGGGATGGTATGTTGGGGCGCGGTGATAGGATGGTATGTTGGGGCGCGGTGATGGGATGGTATGTTGGGGCGCGGTGATAGGATGGTATGTTGGGGCGCGGTGATGGTATGTTGGGGCGCGGTGATAGGATGGTATGTTGGGGCGCGGTGATGGGATGGTATGTTGGGGCGCGGTGATAGGATGGTATGTTGGGGCGCGGTGATAGGATGGTATGTTGGGACGCGGTGATGGGATGGTATGTTGGGGCGCGGTGATAGGATGGTATGTTGGGGCGCGGTGATGGTATGTTGGGGCGCGGTGATAGGATGGTATGTTTGGGCGCGGTGATGGTATGTGGATGGTATGTTGGGGCGCGGTGATAGGATGGTATGTTGGGGCGCGGTGATAGGATGGTATGTTGGGGAGCGGTGATGGGATGGTATGTTGGGGCGCGGTGATAGGATGGTATGTTGGGGCGCGGTGATAGGATGGTATGTTGGGGCGCGGTGATAGGATGGTATGTTGGGGCGCGGTGATAGGATGGTATGTTGGGGCGCGGTGATGGTATGGTATGTTGGGGCGCGGTGATAGGATGGTATGTTGGGGCGCGGTGATGGTATGTTGGGGCGCGGTGATGGGATGGTATGTTGGGACGCGATGATGCAGTGGATCTAACGGTGCCGACTATCGGTCGAGCTAGCTGACAGTTTGAGTTGCCTGGACGACGCCTGCAGTGTATAATTTGCAGAAGAGTGCTAATTACTGAAACTTGGCGCATGATCCAGCACCCGTCCATCTAATTCCATGGTCCACCGCCTCCCAGCTGTGCCATGTCCCTCCTGACCGAGCGCCCTTCAGTGTGACCGTGCGGCCCGCAGTCTCCTGTCGCCCCACAGTCTCCTGTCGCCCCGCAGTCGCCTGTCGCCCCGCAGTCTCCTGTCGCCCACAGTCTCCTGTCGCCCCACAGTCTCCTGTCGCCCGCAGTCTCCTGTCGACCCACACTCTCCTGTCGCCCCGCAGTCTCCTGTCGCCCCGCAGTCTCATGTCGCCCGCAGTCTCCTGTCGCCCCGCAGTCTCCTGTCGCCCCGCAGTCTCCTGTCGCCCACAGTCTCCTGTCGCCCCGCAGTCTCCTGTCGCCCGCAGTCTCCTGTCGCCCCACACTCTCCTGTCGCCCGCAGTCTCCTGTCGCCCCGCAGTCTCCTGTCGCCCGCAGTCTCCTGTCGCCCCACACTCTCCTGTCGCCCGCAGTCTCCTGTCGCCCGCAGTCTCCTGTCGCCCCGCAGTCTCCTGTCGCCCCGCAGTCTCCTGGCGCCCCGCAGTCTCCTGTCGCCCGCAGTCTCATGGCGCCCCGCAGTCTCATGGCGCCCCGCAGTCTCCTGTCGCCCGCAGTCTCCTGTCGCCCCACACTCTCCTGTCGCCCCGCAGTCTCCTGTCGCCCCGCAGTCTCATGGCGCCCCGCAGTCTCCTGTCGCCCGCAGTCTCCTGTCGCCCCACACTCTCCTGTCGCCCCGCAGTCTCATGGCGCCCCGCAGTCTCATGTCGCCCCGCAGTCTCCTGTCGCCCCGCAGTCTCCTGTCGCCCGCAGTCTCCTGTCGCCCCGCAGTCTCCTGTCGCCCCGCAGTCTCCTGTCGCCCCACAGTCTCCTGTCGCCCCGCAGTCTCCTGTCGCCCGCAGTCTCCTGTCGCCCCACAGTCTCCTGTCGCCCCGCAGTCTCCTGTCGCCCGCAGTCTCCTGTCGCCCGCAGTCTCCTGTCGCCCCACAGTCTCATGGCGCCCCACAGTCTCCTGTCGCCCGCAGTCTCCTGTCGCCCCGCAGTCTCCTGTCGCCCGCAGTCTCCTGTCGCCCGCAGTCTCCTGTCGCCCGCAGTCTCCTGTCGCCCGCAGTCTCCTGTCGCCCCACAGTCTCCTGTCGCCCCACAGTCTCCTGTCGCCCGCAGTCTCCTGTCGCCCCACACTCTCCTGTCGCCCCACACTCTCCTGTCGCCCCGCAGTCTCCTGTCGCCCGCAGTCTCCTGTCGCCCCACACTCTCCTGTCGCCCCGCAGTCTCCTGTCGCCCGCAGTCTTCTGTCGCCCGCAGTCTCCTGTCGCCCCACAGTCTCCTGTCGCCCCGCATTCTCCTGTCGCCCGCAGTCTCCTGTCGCCCCGCAGTCTCATGGCGCCCCACAGTCTCCTGTCGCCCGCAGTCTCCTGTCACCCCGCAGTCTCCTGTCGCCCGCAGTCTCCTGTCGCCCGCAGTCTCCTGTCACCCCGCAGTCTCCTGTCGCCCGCAGTCTCCTGTCGCCCGCAGTCTCCTGTCGCCCCACACTCTCCTGTCGCCCCGCAGTCTTCTGTCGCCCGCAGTCTCCTGTCGCCCGCAGTCTCCTGTCGCCCCGCAGTCTCATGGCGCCCCGCAGTCTCCTGTCGCCCGCAGTCTCCTGTCGCCCCACACTCTCCTGTCGCCCCGCAGTCTTCTGTCGCCCGCAGTCTCCTGTCGCCCGCAGTCTCCTGTCGCCCGCAGTCTCCTGTCGCCCCACACTCTCCTGTCGCCCCGCAGTCTTCTGTCGCCCGCAGTCTCCTGTCGCCCGCAGTCTCCTGTCGCCCCGCAGTCTCATGGCGCCCCGCAGTCTCATATCGCTCACGATTCCCGTCGGTCCTGTGCTCGCTTCCGTCCCAGTGCAGCGGTGGCACGCCGGCCGGCTGGGTTCAGTTGGCTGTGGGCCAGCGCGCGCGCCGTGCCGTGCCGCCTGGGGCAGCCGGGGCGCGGCCGCCGCCGGGCCAGACTGTACTCTGCCGTCGGTGGCGGCGGCGCCCGGCCGGCGAGGACATACCAACCGTGGACGGACCGCACCCCGATGCTGCCGTGGTCGGCGGCTGGCGCGCTGCTGCCGCTACTGCGCCGCGCCGCCCGTCTGGCCGCCCGTCTCGCGCCGCGCCTGCTGACGCTGACCGGCCGGGTGTTGACGCTGACCGGCCGGCTGTTGGTGCTGCTGGTCTGGACGCTGCTGGTGCTGCTGCGGCTGCTGCGGCGGCTGCGGGTGCTGCTGCGGCGGCTGCAGGTGGCGGCGCAGCGCGCGGCTCCGGCGGTGCTGCGCGCGGCCGCGGTGACGCTGCGGGTCTCCTCAGTGATGGCGGTGGAGCTGGCGCGGCTGTGTGTGGCGGCGGTGCCGCGCGGCCGGCCGCTGCTGCCTGTGCTGCTGCCTCTGGCCGCGGCGCTGTGGACCAACGCTCTCCCTGCTGTGTTAGTGACTGTATTAGCCGCACACCACCTGACTGCCATGCTCCGCTCCGGCAGCCGCGCGCTGGGAGACGAGCTCGCCATGGAGCTGGACCTCGAGCTGGAGTTGGGCTCACGCAGCAGCCGCGACTCGGCCAGTCTGCGCAGTCTGGACCTCCGCAGCGCCGCAGACGAGCGCGAAGGCAGCGCAGAGAGCTCGGCCACCACTGTGCAGGAGAGCTGCGCCTCCTCCACCAGCCGGCAGGGCAGTCTTACGTGAGTACAGAGAGCGGCCGGACGCGGCGGCTGCGGTACAGCTGACGCCTCGATCGATATGTGAGGCGCAGGCGGCGGCGTAGGTCGGTCGGCAGAAGCGGTGCCGTCGCCACGGAAATACTGCGAGCGTCGGTCGTCTGTCTGGTTCGTCCAGGGTTATCAGAGCTGGGCTGGAGTGTGGGGAGCGTTATTGTCTCATCTCTCGGCCGGTTCATCCAGGGTTATCAGAACTGCGCTGGAGTGTGGGGAGCGTTATTGTCTCATCTCTCGGCTGGTTCATCCAGGGTTATCAGAGCTGGGCTGGAGTGTGGAGAGCGTTATTGTCTCATCTCTCGGCCGGTTCATCCAGGGTTATCAGAGCTGCGCTGGAGTGTGGGGAGCGTTATTGTCTCATCTCTCGGCTGGTTCATCCAGGGTTATCAGAGCTGCGCTGGAGTGTGGAGAGCGTTATTGTCTCATCTCTCGGCCGGTTCATCCAGGGTTATCAGAGCTGCGCTGGAGTGTGGGGAGTGTTATTGTCTCATCTCTCGGCCGGTTCATCCAGGGTTATCAGAGCTGGGCTGGAGTGTGGGGAGCGTTATTGTCTCATCTCTCGGCTGGTTCATCCAGGGTTATCAGAGCTGCGCTGGAGTGTGGGGAGGGTTATTGTCTCATCTCTCGGCCGGTTCATCCAGGGTTATCAGAGCTGGGCTGGAGTGTGGGGAGCGTTATTGTCTCATCTCTCGGCCGGTTCATCCAGGGTTATCAGAGCTGGGCTGGAGTGTGGTTCCCAGGGTTATCAGAGCTGGGCTGGAGTGTGGAGAGCGTTATTGTCTCATCTCTCGGCCGGTTCATCCAGGGTTATCAGAGCTGGGCTGGAGTGTGGAGAGCGTTATTGTCTCATCTCTCGGCCGGTTCATCCAGGGTTATCAGAGCTGCGCTGTAGTGTGGGGAGCGTTATTGTCTCATCTCTCGGCCGGTTCATCCAGGGTTATCAGAGCTGGGCTGGAGTGTGAAGAGCGTTATTGTCTCATCTCTCGGCCGGTTCATCCAGGGTTATCAGAGCTGGGCTGGAGTGTGGGGAGCGTTATTGTCTCATCTCTCGGCCGGTTCATCCAGGGTTATCAGAGCTGGGCTGGAGTGTGGAGAGCGTTATTGTCTCATCTCTCGGCCGGTTCATCCAGGGTTATCAGAGCTGGGCTGGAGTGTGGGGAGCGTTATTGTCTCATCTCTCGGCCGGTTCATCCAGGGTTATCAGAGCTGGGCTGGAGTGTGGAGAGCGTTATTGTCTCATCTCTCGGCCGGTTCATCCAGGGTTATCAGAGCTGGGCTGGAGTGTGGTTCATCCAGGGTTATCAGAGCCGGGCTGGAGTGTGGGGAGCGTTATTGTCTCATCTCTCGGCCGGTTCATCCAGGGTTATCAGAGCTGCGCTGGAGTGTGGGGAGCGTTATTGTCTCATCTCTCGGCTGGTTCATCCAGGGTTATCAGAGCTGGGCTGGAGTGTGGAGAGCGTTATTGTCTCATCTCTCGGCCGGTTCATCCAGGGTTATCAGAGCTGCGCTGGAGTGTGGGGAGCGTTATTGTCTCATCTCTCGGCTGGTTCATCCAGGGTTATCAGAGCTGCGCTGGAGTGTGGAGAGCGTTATTGTCTCATCTCTCGGCCGGTTCATCCAGGGTTATCAGAGCTGGGCTGGAGTGTGGGGAGCGTTATTGTCTCATCTCTCGGCTGGTTCATCCAGGGTTATCAGAGCTGGGCTGGAGTGTGGAGAGCGTTATTGTCTCATCTCTCGGCCGGTTCATCCAGGGTTATCAGAGCTGCGCTGGAGTGTGGGGAGTGTTATTGTCTCATCTCTCGGCCGGTTCATCCAGGGTTATCAGAGCTGGGCTGGAGTGTGGGGAGCGTTATTGTCTCATCTCTCGGCTGGTTCATCCAGGGTTATCAGAGCTGGGCTGGAGTGTGGAGAGCGTTATTGTCTCATCTCTCGGCCGGTTCATCCAGGGTTATCAGAGCTGCGCTGGAGTGTGGGGAGTGTTATTGTCTCATCTCTCGGCCGGTTCATCCAGGGTTATCAGAGCTGGGCTGGAGTGTGGGGAGCGTTATTATCTCATCTCTCGGCTGGTTCATCCAGGGTTATCAGAGCTGCGCTGGAGTGTGGGGAGCGTTATTGTCTCATCTCTCGGCCGGTTCATCCAGGGTTATCAGAGCTGGGCTGGAGTGTGGTTCCCAGGGTTATCAGAGCTGGGCTGGAGTGTGGAGAGCGTTATTGTCTCATCTCTCGGCCGGTTCATCCAGGGTTATCAGAGCTGGGCTGGAGTGTGGAGAGCGTTATTGTCTCATCTCTCGGCCGGTTCATCCAGGGTTATCAGAGCTGCGCTGGAGTGTGGGGAGCGTTATTGTCTCATCTCTCGGCCGGTTCATCCAGGGTTATCAGAGCTGGGCTGGAGTGTGGAGAACGTTATTGTCTCATCTCTCGGCCGGTTCATCCAGGGTTATCAGAGCTGGGCTGGAGTGTGGGGAGCGTTATTGTCTCATCTCTCGGCCGGTTCATCCAGGGTTATCAGAGCTGGGCTGGAGTGTGGAGAGCGTTATTGTCTCATCTCTCGGCCGGTTCATCCAGGGTCATCAGAGCTGGGCTGGAGTGTGGGGAGCGTTATTGTCTCATCTCTCGGCCGGTTCATCCAGGGTTATCAGAGCCGGGCTGGAGTGTGGAGAGCGTTATTGTCTCATCTCTCGGCCGGTTCATCCAGGGTTATCAGAGCTGGGCTGGAGTGTGGTTCATCCAGGGTTATCAGAGCTGGGCTGGAGTGTGGTTCATCCAGGGTTATCAGAGCTGGGCTGGAGTGTGGTTCATCCAGGGTTATCAGAGCTGGGCTGGAATGTGGTTCATCCAGGGTTATCAGAGCTGCGCTGGAGTGTGGGGAGTGTTATTGTCTCATCTCTCGGCGGTTCATCCAGGGTTATCAGAGCTGCGCTAGAGTGTGGGAAGTGCTGCTGTCTGATCCCTTGGCTGGTGCTTGTGCCCCGAAAGTAATCACCGCGGCAGTAGTGTGTCGCTGTTTGACATTTGCCTGCGTTTGTCACGGTGTTCGTACTCTGTGTGTTATATGACTCCTGCGTGCGGTGCTTGCGCCACTACTCTATGTTCTGTTCAGGTTCACTGTAGCTTTGATACATGTCTATTCTGCGAGGAGGGTATTGCGTCGTTAATTCCACGACAGGTACACACAAGATGGCCGCCATATAGCCTAGTAGCTGCGGCGCCCTTAAACCCAAATCAACATCAGCTGCACATAAGATCCTCCTGGACTGCCGAATGCGCCACCATGGCTCCATTAAAAGGGATTCCATGCAGGCTTACGTTACACGTCATAAGTCCATATTGATCAAGCAGTTTGGCCGTTGTGAAGTCTCTATTGGCCCATGTTCAGAGGACAGGCTGTATCCTGACGCGGAAGTCTCGTATGAAAATAAATTAAAATATAAAATATCGAACAAGTTACCTGGAAAGCAGTCCCAGAGTTGACTGAAACCTCACGCAAATTTACCAAACGATTAAACTCGCCAAAACTTTTATGGCCCATTTCACTTTTCGTGTATTGACCGAAGAATTAGAATGCAGTGCAGTTTGATTCCGATTACGGCGAAACTGTATACGCCGGCCCGATGGCGAGGCAGTAAACACCACGTGAACGTCCCGTCCCACTATACAACTAGCCAGTCATTTCCCCGCCTGCCAGTCATTTCGGCTTTGTGTCTGAATCCAGGCATGTGGCTGCTGAAATTCAAAACCGCGCTGGGAACGCCACATCACTGGGCTGTGGCACACTTAATAAGCCGTCCGACACTCTCTGTTCGATGGTGTTACCATTGTTGGCCGCTGTCTGTGCTGCACACTTCCCTTGTCTGTGAGCTGCGCAGTAGGGAACGCCCTGGTGTTCGTCCGCCCACAGAGTCGAGCCACGACGTATCACCACCCTGGGAATGACCCCCGATCGGCCCGGCCGCCCCGACGCCCCCGGCGCCCCCGGCGCCCCCAGCCGCAGCTGCTCCCGGTGTCATGCAGGCGGGCCTGTCGCGCTGTCGATTCTCATTTCTCCCGGGAGCTGTAGTTGGATCACCCGTTCAAACGGCCGGCGATCCAGAAGCCAGCCCTCGGCCGGACATCTTCCGGCATAGCACGGGTCAGGACAGACTGGCACTTTGTGATGGTTTGCGTTAGCTTCCCTTTACAGCAGTGATCGGGTCCCCGTATTGACTGTGACTCCGTGTCGGCAGGCTGACTCTGACCGTGACTCCGTGTCGACAGGCTGACTGACTGACTGTGACTCCGTGTCGGCAGGCTGACTCTGACCGTGACTCCGTATCGGCAGGCTGACTCTGACCGTGACTCCGTGTCGGCAGGCTGACTGACTGACCGTGACTCCGTGTCGGCAGGCTGACTCTGACTGACCGTGACTCCGTATCGGCAGGCTGACTCTGACCGTGACTCCGTGTCGGCAGGCTGACTCTGATTGTGACTCCGTGTCGGCAGGCTGACTGACCGTGACTCCGTGTCGGCAGGCTGACTCTGACTGTGACTCCGTGTCGGCAGGCTGACTCTGACCGTGACTCCGTATCGGCAGGCTGACTGACCGTGACTCCGTGTCGGCAGGCTGACTCTGACCGTGACTCCGTGTCGGCAGGCTGACTCTGACTGTGACTCCGTGTCGGCAGGCTGACTCTGACCGTGACTCCGTGTCGGCAGGCTGACTCTGACTGACCGTGACTCCGTGTCGGCAGGCTGACTCTGACCGTGACTCCGTGTCGGCAGGCTGACTCTGACTGACTGTGACTCCGTGTCGGCAGGCTGACTCTGACTGTGACTCCGTGTCGGCAGGCTGACTCTGACTGACTGTGACTCCGTGTCGGCAGGCTGACTCTGACTGACCGTGACTCCGTGTCGGCAGGCTGCCTCTGACCGTGACTCCGTGTCGGCATGCTGCCTCTGACCGTGACTCCGTGTCGGCAGGCTGACTCTGACTGTGACTCCGTGTCGGCAGGCTGACTCTGACTGACTGTGACTCCGTGTCGGCATGCTGCCTCTGACCGTGACTCCGTGTCGGCAGGCTGCCTCTGACCGTGACTCCGTGTCGGCAGGCTGAATCTGACTGACTGTGACTCCGTGTCGGCAGGCTGACTCTGACCGTGACTCCGTGTCGGCAGGCTGACTCTGACCGTGACTCCGTGTCGGCAGGCTGACTCTGACCGTGACTCCGTGTCGGCAGGCTGCCTCTGACCGTGACTCCGTGTCGGCAGGCTGACTCTGACTGTGACTCCGTGTCGGCAGGCTGACTCTGAGTCGGGAACAGTCGCCGATGGTAGACGTGTTGACGGAGTCAGGCTATGAGGGCATGGACAGCTCTGTCGCCCTCAGTCGCACACCGCTGTCACCAGTAGCCGAGACACAAGCGTGAGTACGTCCGGCACCGCGGCCCGCCCGAGGCGTCCGCCTGTCCAGTGGCTTGCCCTCCCAGTAGCCTGTCCTTGCAGATCCAGTAGCCTGTCCTTGCAGATCCAGTAGCCTGTCCTTCCAGATCCAGTAGCCTGTCCTTCCAGATCCAGTAGCCTGTCCTTCCAGATCCAGTAGCCTGTCCTTCCAGATCCAGTATCCTGTTCTTACAGTGTCTTACACTCCCACTTCCCAGTGTCCGGCCTTTGTCTTCCTGTCGTGTCCTGTCCAACGTCACGTCCTCTCAATACCTTGCTCTTCCAGTATCCCGTCCTTCCGGCGTGTTGTCTTTCCAGTGACCGCCTTCCTCATGTCCTGCCCTACTATTGTTCCGTCTCGTTCTGTCCTGTTCTGCCCAATGTGCTGTCCTCCCCGTGTACGCGTATGCTTAGTTCCCCACCTCTGATAGTCGTGATCTTGCACTGTCTTATCCCACCAGCGTTTATCACACGCAGCGCCCACTTCTCCATGTATCTCCACGCGGGGATCCATCTGGCGAGAGGACTCCATGGCGCTCCCAAGCCGCCTGTCGTCGCCAGTGCTCAGCCATCACCGGTCTGTTGTGACCCCTTCTCCGGCCCCTCCCCGCTCCTCCGACCACCCCATGTCACCCCCGCCTCGTGCCCCTGCTGCCGGGCCTCGCGAGTGCCGTCTGTCCGGGCGTTGTGTTTATTGTTGCGCGACCTTCTCCCCGTCGCTGCGGTTTGTTTGGGGTGTCGTGTCCGTCTGAGTCAGAGCGCTGTGGCCCGCTTCATCTTCCATCGCTCTCAGTTGTGGCGTGGCGGCGCTGTATCAGACGACCTGTTGCGTCATTTGTCAGCTAGTGTCGGCGGCCCATGGAAACGTCGTCCCTCTGGCGGCCAATGTAGCTGGGATGAGGTCTGAATGGAGAGGACTTCTGATGGAGCTGCAGCACCCGCGGACGGAGGAGCCTCCCTACTAAAGCCGGCGTGGTCTTGTCTCGACTTGTCTTCAACTCTTCCTGACGAGTTCTTCAGACTAGTCGTCTGTTCTGTTTGACACGTATACCGTGGCCCACGTGATGCCGGGTTTACTTCTGCCGGCTATCAGCTTCACTCGGTGTGCGGCGGTGTGCGCCTCCGGCCGGTTATCAGCTTCACGTCTCGGTGTGCGGCGGTGTGCGCCTCCGTTGTATACATTAGCCGTCACTCTTCAATAGCTCCATTGTATGTCCGCTTCCCTCCCAGCTGAGGGCGGTGGCGGCTGCCAGCGATGCCGGCCGGTGGCCTGGCGGCTGGCCCGCAGCCAGGGAGCCACCCACTGGGTTAGTGGGCGCCGCTAGCAGGCTATTTGCTGACCTGGCAGCGGCCGCGGCTAGGCGGACGCGGTCTTCGCTGGGCGGGCCGCCGCGATCCATTGGCTGCAATGCCTGCTATATGTGGATTGAGCTCAGTTTTGCGGCCGGCCTCTGGGGACCCGGCTCAGTGTTACGCAGAGCTGGGTTGCTGCCTGTGAGGAGACGGTTCAGCGGCTGTTGGAGTTTAGTGTTGGAGCGGCGTCTTTTGTTCGCCACTCTCTAACCCAGTGGAATATCCTCTAGCCATCTGGAGCCCGGCTGAGCCGTCTTCGTGCCGGACCTCACTGTCTCAGGAGACGCGTCATGGGCAACTGGTGAGCCTCCCTTCCCGCCCCCCCCCCCCCCCCCCCCCGTGTACCACACCCATGACCAGTCCTGCCCCACCTCTGAATGCAGCCTCTCCGTCCGCAGAGAGTCGGGCGCCCTCAGCTCCGACTCTGCCATCTCCGGCTCGGCGGACCTCCTGAACGGCAATCTCGCCACTTCCTCCTCGGAGCAGCAGCGGCGGTCAAACCGAGACTCGGCCTACTGGGATGACGGTCTGGACACGCTGGCGGCGCGCGCCGTGCTCGAGACGGTCGGCGAGACGATGGACCTGGTGCAGTACGGCCAGCAGGAGTGGAGGGGGACGACGCCGCGAGCCACCACCATGCGGCAGGTGAGAGACAGAGGCAGAGACAGAGGCAGTACGGCCAGCAGGAGTGGAGGGGGACGACGACGCGAGCCACCGCCATGCGGCAGGTGAGGGGCAGAGGCAGAGACAGAGGCAGTACGGCCAGCAGGAGTGGAGGGGGACGACGCCGCGAGCCACCACCATGCGGCAGGTGAGGAGCAGAGGCAGAGACAGAGGCAGAGGCAGAGACAGAGGCAGAGACAGAGACAGAGGCAGAGGCAGAGGCAGAGACAGTACGGCCAGCAGGAGTGGAGGGGGACGACGCCGCGAGCCACCACCATGCGGCAGTTGAGAGGCGATGCAGGGGCGCACGATGGGCAGTGCGGAGGGACGGCGGCTCGTGAGGATTCGGGGGGATGGGGCGTTTGAAAACAGGTCCTGGAAAACAGGTGTATAAGCACATGTTTAACTCGGTGACTTCCATTCAGTTTAGCATATGCGTGCTGTTAGCAAGAGGAATGACCAGGTGTTCCTTATTTATTGTATCGGCCCCGACTCATGCGTTGAAGCTGGTATGTGATTTTGTATCAAACAAACGCAATTTGGCGTTATTTGTTATTTTGTGTGAAGCGTATACTGATGTGAGGTTAATGGTCCAACTGTTATGAAAACTGGCCAGTGCAGTGACCTTGTCGTGGTGCAGCACCACTGCAATGCGATGTGCTGCTCAGTAGCAGCTCTTCCACCTTACATTATCACGACAGGGTTACGAAGAGATGGCGAGCAAGTACGGCCTGACGCACATCCAGCGAGTTCGAGGCGACAACTACTGCGCCGTGCGTGCTGCCCTCTATCAGCTGCTGTCGAAAGGTCTGCCTCCGCCCAACGCCAACAGATGTCGCCGCCTGCTGGAGACGGCCGGCAGCTGGGTGACGGCCTGGAGCTTCGGCTCCCGGCTGCCGTATGACGTCACCACGGCCCGAGCCGGCATCCAGGACTGCCTAAGCACGCTCAGCCAGCTGGTGAGAACTCGGATGTGGAGAATGGAGATGGCGAGCTGACGTGACGTGTTGACGGCGAATCGAGGGGTTTGATGCAACGGACGCAATTCTTACGTCTCAAGTGTTGTCTTGCCTTTCCACATGGGGATGTATTACGCACTTATGCAGGTTGAATGCGGACCGGAACACTAGTGCATGCTATCTTTCACTAAGCTGCTATGGATGTTTGCAATGACTGATCAGTGCGTGCCAATTGGTGCCCTTAGTTAACATTATTGCTATCCCGTTCGCGTTTCTCTTCAGGGCGAGGATCTGCGGACGGCCGAGTGCCCCGGCCGGCAGCTGCGGCAGCGCTGGAACGCCGACCCGGACCTGGACCTGCGCTGTATGGAGGCCGTCAAACTGCACATGCTGGCCGAGGCCGTACAGCTGGAGCGGGACCAGGAGCGGACCGACCAGGTGAGGTCACCTGTGGCGCTCCTACCGGGGACCAGGAGCGGACCGACCAGGTGAGGTCCCCTGTGGCGCTCTTACCGGGGACCGGGGACCGGGGACCAGGAGCGGACCGACCAGGTGAGGTCCCCTGTGGCGCTCTTACCGGGGACCGGGGACCAGGAGCGGACCGACCAGGTGAGGTCCCCTGTGGCGCTCTTACCGGGGACCGGGGACCAGGAGCGGACCGACCAGGTGAGGTCCCCTGTGGCGCTCTTACCGGGGACCGGGGGCGGACCGACCAGGTGAGGTCACCTGTGGCGCTCTTACCGGGGACCGGGGACCGGGGACCAGGAGCGGACCGACCAGGTGAGGTCCCCTGTGGCGCTCTTACCGGGGACCGGGGACCAGGAGCGGACCGACCAGGTGAGGTCCCCTGTGGCGCTCTTACCGGGGACCAGGAGCGGACCGACCAGGTGAGGTCCCCTGTGGCGCTCTTACCGGGGACCGGGGACCGGGGACCGGGGACCGGGGACCAGGAGCGGACCGACCAGGTGAGGTCCCCTGTGGCGCTCTTACCGGGGACCGGGGACCAGGAGCGGACCGACCAGGTGAGGTCCCCTGTGGCGCTCTTACCGGGGACCGGGGACCAGGAGCGGACCGACCAGGTGAGGTCCCCTGTGGCGCTCTTACCGGGGACCAGGAGCGGACCGACCAGGTGAGGTCCCCTGTGGCGCTCTTACCGGGGACCGGGGACCGGGGACCAGGAGCGGACCGACCAGGTGAGGTCCCCTGTGGCGCTCTTACCGGGGACCAGGAGCGGACCGACCAGGTGAGGTCCCCTGTGGCGCTCTTACCGGGGACCGGGGACCGGGGACCAGGAGCGGACCGACCAGGTGAGGTCCCCTGTGGCGCTCTTACCGGGGACCAGGAGCGGACCGACCAGGTGAGGTCCCCTGTGGCGCTCTTACCGGGGACCGGGGACCGGGGACCAGGAGCGGACCGACCAGGTGAGGTCCCCTGTGGCGCTCTTACCGGGGACCAGGAGCGGACCGACCAGGTGAGGTCCCCTGCGGCGCTCTTACCGGGGACCGGGGGCGGACCGACCAGGTGAGGTCCCCTGTGGCGCTCTTACCGGGGACCGGGGACCAGGAGCGGACCGACCAGGTGAGGTCCCCTGTGGCGCTCTTACCGGGGACCGGGGACCAGGAGCGGACCGACCAGGTGAGGTCCCCTGTGGCGCTCTTACCGGGGACCGGGGACCAGGAGCGGACCGACCAGGTGAGGTCCCCTGCGGCGCTCTTACCGGGGACCGGGGGCGGACCGACCAGGTGAGGTCCCCTGCGGCGCTCTTACCGGGGACCAGGAGCGGACCGACCAGGTGAGGTCCCCTGTGGCGCTCTTACCGGGGACCAGGAGCGGACCGACCAGGTGAGGTCCCCTGTGGCGCTCTTACCGGGGACCAGGAGCGGACCGACCAGGTGAGGTCCCCTGTGGCGCTCTTACCGGGGACCAGGAGCGGACCGACCAGGTGAGGTCCCCTGTGGCGCTCTTACCGGGGACCGGGGACCAGGAGCGGACCGACCAGGTGAGGTCCCCTGTGGCGCTCTTACCGGGGACCGGGGACCAGGAGCGGACCGACCAGGTGAGGTCCCCTGTGGCGCTCTTACCGGGGACCGGGGACCAGGAGCGGACCGACCAGGTGAGGTCCCCTGTGGCGCTCTTACCGGGGACCAGGAGCGGACCGACCAGGTGAGGTCCCCTGTGGCGCTCTTACCGGGGGCCGGGGGCGGACCGACCAGGAATGATTTGACCTTCCCTCTGTCTTGCCATAAAAATGTAATTTGTTTGGTAGCGGATTAATGACTCGATTCCGTTGTGTAACTAAGTCCACCGTTATGCCATGACTAAGCGATGATCTGACGGGGTACGAATCACGATGCATAGTACATCGCTGTGCTGCATGTCTAGAATGGTGTCCAATGACTCATGTATTGACTATGGTCAGGTCACGTACGCCTTTACTGTAGCAGCCACTTGTGAAGCGAGTGCTATTCTCCTCGCACTTAGTCCGTGAACACCAATAACGTCATTGAACTTGACTCGTGTGCACCAGTGACGTCAGAATGTGCCGTTCTGTCCACAGACGGTGCCGCTGTTCGCGATGTTGCTGTTTGCGCGGGACACCTCGTCCACACCGCGCGATCTAATGACCAACCACCTGAACCACGTGGGCGACTCTGGCGGCCTGGAGCAGGTGAGAAGCGCCGCCCCGCCTCGCTCAGGTCATAGCTCTGCTCTCTCCCGGCATGTCTCGCCCCGCCTCGCTCAGAGCATAGCTCTCCGCCCATCCTGGCCTTCCCTGGTCCTTCCCCGCTGCCTTCGAGCTGCCAATCTGCCTCTGTCGGCTCTGTCGGGCTGTGTCTCGCCGTCTGGCATGATTGTCACGACTGCTGGGTTGGTGACTCTGGGCCATTTGCCTCCCTGTGTTGGTGACTCGGGGCCGTTTGTCTCCGTGTCGGGCCGCAGCTGGCCTGGGTGGACGTCAGACAAGTAAGTGGAGTCGGAACTCAGCGTGGCGCACGATGTGGTGATATGAAGTGGCTGTGGCTGTAGGCAATGGCTGGATGTGGTGACTTGAAGTGGCTGTGGCTGTAGGGAATGGCTGGATGTGGTGATGTGAAGTGGCTGTGGCTGTAGGGAATGGCTGGATGTGAAGTGGCTGTGGCTGTAGGCAATGGCTGGATGTGAAGTGGCTGTGGCTGTAGGCAATGGCTGGATGTGGTGACTTGAAGTGGCTGTGGCTGTAGGGAATGGCTGGATGTGGTGATGTGAAGTGGCTCTGTGGCTGTAGGGAATGGCTGGATGTGAAGTGGCTGTGGCTGTAGGCAATGGCTGGATGTGAAGTGGCTGTGGCTGTAGGCAATGGCTGGATGTGAAGTGGCTGTGGCTGTAGGCAATGGCTGGTCTCCATTGAGAAGCGCATGCTGCAGAGAAGACTGAGCTTGCGCACACTCTGCACTAAACAGAATCTAAATATTGTGTGAATGTGAGCAAAACTGGTTCATTTGATGAACTGATAAAATGATAACTTAGCTAATCTGTTGTTTCATGGTGATAGCATCTTTTCTTAGAATGTTTCGTTCATTTGTGGCCTGAACACATTTCAAATAGATGTTTGCTCAACACCATTATCGTGTTGGGATACACACTTTGGTCGTTTGTTTAGAAGAAACTCGTCCGTCCGCGCTCTATGCATATTGTATATACTATATATCATGTCTACCTGTTCTGCGATGGCAAGAACATGTGTCATTTCCGCCGCCACTGCACGCTTCGTTTGTACCGTGTCCAAACTGGTGTGGATTTCGTGTGCGTCTCGCTCTCGCCGCACTAGCCTGTGTACCTTCTGTCGTTCCGCTATCGCTGGCGTTACAGCGTACAGTGTGATCTCTGTGACTGCCTGACTGGAGGACCGTAACCTGCTGACCGACTGGCTAAACCATCGTCTACTCCAGTCTCCGTCCCTTCCTCTGGCGTGCCCTGTGTCACGTGCCTTGTCCCTCCCGGCTCCCCTTTACCGTTCTCCGTGGTGTGTGACTGATCAGATGTCTTCCCCTCCCTCTACCGTCCCCCGTTCCGTATACCTACCTCTGATTTCCTCCGCTCCGTCTACTGTCCTGTGACATGTGTGCCTCTGACGCCCTCCGTCCCCCTCTCACCGTGCCCGTGCCGGCGATATGTACCTCTGACGTCCTCCGTCCCCCTCTCACCGTGCCCCGTGCCCGGCGATATGTGCCTCTGACGCCCTCAGTCCCCCTCTCACCGTGCCCCGTGCCCGGCGATATGTACCTCTGACGTCCTCCGTCCCCCTCTCACCGTGCCCCGTGCCCGGCGATGTGCTTCTGACGCCCTCCGTCCCCCTCTCACCGTGCCCCGTGCCTGGCGATATGTGCCCCTGACGCTCCCGCCTCGCCCGGCCAGATTGAGATGTTCCTGCTGGGCCACACGCTGGAGGCGACACTGCGGGTGATCCGGCCTGGCGCGCACGGCCAGGACGACTTCGTCACATTCTACCCAGACGACGCGCCGGCCGGCCGGCCCGTGCTGACGCTGGTGGCCGAGGATGACCGGCACTACAACGTGGCCAGCTGAGGGTTGCCTTCTCTGCGGCGGCCGCCGAGCGTCCTCGGGCGCGCCACTGGAGCTCCGTGTCTGCCGTATGGGGGGGGGGGGGGGAGGGAGGGGTGGCCTCGTGTGTGGCGGCCTATTGTGATCCCCCAGCAATCCTGGTTGGTGTGTAACGGGCGGGTGTTCGGGTGGGTAGAAACTGTCGCCGTCTGCTGGCGGCTGGCCTTAGGTACCTGACAATATTTGATGCTTCCTTTCGTTGGGCAGATGTCGATCACTGCGTTCAGTGTCTGTTTGCATCCTGTTGATGCGCGTTTGCACAGTTTATTTTGAGGTGTTTAAACTTGTGTCAAATGCGTTGGAGCGCAGGCGCTGATTTTCGCCGTGTTTTTGTCGAGCGGTGGTACGTGATGTAGTTGCTCGTATAACTTATTAGACGAAGTTGTATTGAGTAACCGCCTGCACCTACTGCCTGGATTGTACTTGTGAGGTTGTCTTGCTGTAGACTGTTACTGTATATTGTATATGTAGACCACTTGACGGGTTGAAGGAATAGACATGTCCGTTTTCGCATGGTGTTTTATCGAAACCAGGTTTGAAACAGAATCACACGATACACAATTAGCAGCTATGACATTTAATGATAATGCAAGTTTTCACTCGCATCCTACCCAAGGCGTGAGGCGATTTTTCCTCATCAAGAATTGCAACTTCCTGTCCATGTCTTCAGTGTATATCGCCTTGCATTTCTCAAAATTGATCCGTCGCCGAAACTGTGAAACAAAAGAAACAAACATACTGCAACTGATATGCTCAAACTCTTAGTACGGTGTATACATAATTATTTTAGAAAAGACCAACATTGAATTTTACAAGCCCCGCAGTTCTTTCTCGGACACGACTGATGTGTTATTTCCGGACCACCAAGCCGACATGTGCCTAACAACCGACATTTCGTTCGTTCATTGGAGATTTAGGGCGCGGAGACTGCATGTTAATTGTACGCCCACCAGAGCGCGAACATCGAACCGCAGTTGGCACGTTGAGCGCGTAAAGCCAAAGCAGCAAAACTAATATACTTAGCTTTGTACTATCTCTTTTGTAAAATGATAAAATATGCAGTGTTATAGTGTAATGTGTCGCCTGGAATGTTACCGCCTAAACTTGCATGGGACGTACCTGCGACGGTTTCTCGTAGTATCTTGTCCTTCGGTACTGCTCTAAGAAGCCCTCCTGCCCCAGTAGCCTACAAAAGGGATACACATACATAGATAGTCAGAAATACGGCCAGCAACTCACACGGATACAATAGGCACATTTTAGTTGTATTTACTAGACAAAAAGAACCATTAAACAGCCATGGATAAAATACAATCTTGTTCATAAGCAAAAATGTATCAATAAAGGCAGACAAGAAACGGTAGACAATGGGTCTGTTCCAGTGGCGCCTCTAACCTCCAAGTTCGGGTATATACATTTCACAGCCACGCTGAAACTCAGCAACTACATAAGCTAGAGACTGCATTATTTCACCATTTGAAAGCTACGCTCTTGTAGGGGTGCCGTTTCGCTTTTTATACCGATCGGGCCCACGGGGCCCAAAGCAAATCTGAAAACGCTACAGCCACGATGGAACTCAGCACCTATAGGAGATAGCGACTCGGGACCTTCGCTATTCGACGCGGCATGGTCGGAAACGGTGCCGATTTGCCTTTTATATACTGATCAGGCCCAAAGAAGGCCCGAGAGGGCCCAAAGAAAATCCGAAAACTTTACAGCCACGGTGAAACTCAACCTATAAAAGACCAAACGGCACAGTTTCCGACCATGCCGCGCCGAATGATGAAGGTCCCTAGTTGCTATCTCCTATAGGTTCTGCGTTTCAGCGTGGCTGTAGCGTTTTCGTTTTTTGTTTGCCCTCGTGGGCCTTCTTTGGGCCCGATCAATATAAAAAGGCGAAACGGCATCCCTACAAGAGCGTAGCTTTCAAATGGTGAAATAATGAAGTCTAGCTTATGTAGTTGCTGAGTTTCAGCGTGGCTGTGAAATGTCCAGAAAAACACCCGAACTTTGAGGAGGTTAGAGGCGCCACTGGAACAGACCAGTGGTCCCTGCGCCACTGCGTGGCGGTTCGGTGTGAGCCGAGGCGCGGTCCACCGACGGTCCCGGCGGTTGGGGTCGCCCGTGCGGTAGCGGGCGCGCCTCCCTTGGCCTCCCTTGGTCGCCGGCCGGTGACACGCATCGCCTGGGGCTGGATGGGTGGAATGAGGCTGGATGGGTGGAATGGGGCCGAGCGCAGTGCGGTGGCGCGGAGTTGTCCCCGCGGGGGAATCGGGACCGTGTGGACGGAGAATACAGCGCGACACAAGTCATCGAGTTTCCCCGGCTAGCAGCGGTGAGGATCGCGTACATATTGGAATTTGGAACGGCGACAACATGACATTAACAAATATGGATGAAGCCTAAATTTGCAACAGTCACTTAAACTAGAGCAGTAGTTAACTTGAATGCTAATACACTACACTTGTTCCATTGAATGACAAAAAAGAACCATAGCAAAACCATGGAGATAGTATACAGAATAAGTACACAGGTATCAGCCCGATATGCCACAATACCCACCAGGGGCGCAGCCAGGGAGGGGGGGGGGCTATGGGGCTAAAGTCTCCCCCCCCCCCCCGACGCGGCTCAGAGGGGCCCATCTCGGGTCTGAAAGGGGCCCATCGTGGACTCAGAAAGGGCCCATTTCAGACTTGATAAAACCAATTTTAGCCTCAGAAAGCGAGCATCTCAGGTCCAGAAAAGGCCCATCTCAGCTATCAGGCCCGGGAAGGGCCCATCTTAAGTCCGGGAAGGCCCATCTTGGGCTCAGAAAGGGCACATCTCATGCCTGGAAAGGGCCCATCTTAGGCTCTGAATGGGCCCATCTCAGATTTTGAAAGGGCCCATCATGAACTCGGAAAAGGCCCATCTCAGGTTTGAAAAGGGCCCATCTTAGGCTCAGAAAGGGCCCATCTCAGGTTTGGAAAGAGCCCATTTTAGGCACTGAATGGGCTCATCTTAGGCTAAGAATGGGTTCATCTTAGGCTCTGAATTGGCCCATCTCAGGTCTGGAAAGGGCCCATCTTAGGCTCAGAATGGGCCGGTCTCAGGTTTTGAAAGGGCCCATCGTGAATTCAGAAAGGGCCGGTCTGAAAAGGGTCCATTTTAGGCTTCGAAAGTGAGCATTTCAGCTCCGGAAAAGACCCATGTCTGCTCTTAGGCCAGGTAAGGGCCCATCTCAGGTCCAGAGAAGGCCCGTATAATTTGGCCCTGAAAGAAGAAAAGGTCTGGAGAGAACTGAGAAGGGCCCATCTTTGAGCTGGAGAAGGACCGTTTCGGTAAATTCGGCCCAGAAAGGCCCATGGCTGGTTAAAGGAAATAGTTCACCTTCAACATGGGATTTGGAACTGGAATAGCAGTTTTGTAGCCCGTGTTGAGAAATCCTTATCTGCAACTTTTCTTGGCTGAAAAGACTCTCCAGCCGAAGATATTTGACCTTTTGGCGAAGGAATGCGGCGCATATATGATATACCGTACCGTCTGAGAGTGCCAGCACTACCAGGGCGCATGCGCAGACCAATAACGCACACCATAACATTAATAATTTACGACCTTCTGTCCTGAATTGGCGCGATGTAGGACCATTTTTGAAAAGAAAAAAAGAAACTGTATTAAAGAATATAATAAAATCGTGTTCTGAAAAATTTCTGAAGGTAAACTATTTCCTTTAAGCGTGTCCGATTTCACCTGCAAAATTTGGTTCCCGAAACTCCCCCCCCCCCCATTAGATCAAAAATTACATTTGCACCATTCATGCTTGCCAAGCATTCGTAAAATTGGAGTCGCCACATCACTATTTAGAATCACTTCTTTGCAGACTGTTATTTTAAAGCGGCAATGCATCACCACTGCCCACTGACCAAATACAATTACTAGGGATAAATCCAAGTACACATGTACTTTAACATGGGACCATATTAGGGATGGATGAAAATTACAAATTTTGAATTATAATTTTAAAAAAAACAGAAAAAAAACAGTGAAAATAAATACAAATTTGATAAAATTCCTTTTAATGAAAATTACAATCAAATACATGTTTTTTCGGGGGGATCAGCCAATGCTAAGGGGCCCACTTCAGTTATCCCCCTCCCCATCGCAAAATCCTGGCTGCGCCCTTGATACCCACACAAATCCTGAGTACTGTTCATGGTCCCTGCGGTTCGGCGGTCAACCGCAGGCTCTAAGCCCAGGCATCTTATGAACACTGAATGTCGTGATGCGCCACTTTGTAACATTGTGATGCGCCACTTTGTGCACCACAGGGTCCATGAACATTAAACAGGCATCAGGGTTGTTCTGAGATGTGGCCTGGGGGTGGGGCTAATTTGGGATCAGCAACTTTGGGCTCAATTTGTTGAGAATTTTAATAATTTTAAGTCCTATGTCAAATATCAGAATGAATTGTGGAACTGTTAATGAAATGTGGATGAAGGATGAAGCCAGAATGAAAAATGGATGTTGTGGCAACCCTTACCTGTTAAGAAGCTTCATGGCATCATCAACCTGACCATTCTTGACCAACACTGTTCTAGCAACAAATTTGGCATAAACATTTCTCACCATCTTGAACCCTGAAATGGAGAATAGTTGTTAGATAATATAGATTATAGTGTCTTTTGAAGCAATTAATATTTACCCTTGAATTCCTTATGTTCTGGTTAAAAGCAATTTTTTAATTAAAAAAATGAAGAATAAGGCTTAAATTCAGTTTCTTGGAAATATCTGTCATCAGGGTAACATTTCTTTATCAGGAAATACAAATAAAAAGACATGACAAACATGAAACAGATAAAAATGTTATGCATCTTTAAATAATATCTCATAAACAGGTAATGTTCACATATGATTAGACATGCACAATGCACATCAACCAAACCTAAAATACAAAGATTGGTGTAGGGTGACACTGACTATCCTTTGCTGTATTCTTTACGATATGAGGATTGTGAGGATGGCCTGTTGACTGATCAGCAACAGGGTGATGGGAAGCTTTTGGGGAAGGTGTGATGTCATGCTCCAGGGCTTTGAACTGTGACAAGTGTTACAAAATGTGCGGTGTATACTGTATAACACAATATGGCAACACAGCAGTCATTTTGACTTCAGCAGCAGCTCCATAGCCTGAGGCTCCATACACAGTTATACGGGTCAGGATCCTCAAGCAAAAGAACACGCCCCTTGTGATGGAATTGCTAAAAAAACAAAATTTCAACTTCGCTGTTAACATTCTTGTGATTTGATACAAAATGTGAATATTTTTGGCCCTTAAAGATAGGGCAAATGCCCATAACACCGGACACATCCTAACACCAGACTTTTTGAGCTATTGGTGATGTACATGATAGGTTTACTGATACATTTTATAGCCAATAGCATGAAAAGCCTGGTGTTAGGATGTATCAGGGGTTATAGTTGTTAACCCTGCAAAACTTCAGGAACGCACCAGTTTACAGTGTTCTTGAGGTCCCTAATAGAAGAAAAGTAGTCAGCTGATGGTATTATTATGGCAAGACTGAAAAGTGTATGAGTAATACCAAAGTTATGTCACCAATAATAGCATAATCGAACCTGACCTAACCTTTAAAGCAATTAAGTCACAGGGACCCTGCATGCAGCGTGAACGCCGCCGCCCCCCCCCCCCCCCCTGTAGGGCCACAGCACAGTGAGCGAATGTGAGCGAAGTGTTCTAAACGTGGGTACCTGAAACTGCAATTGCTGTAAAGGTTAGGTCAGGTTCTATTGTTACTATTGGTGGTCATAGCTTTGGTATTACTGGTACACTTGTCTGTTGTAATAATACTTTCTTCTTCTATTAGGGACCTCAAGACTATGATAAACTGGGGAGATGTGTTACTGAAGTTTCACCATTTACCCTTCCTCAGACCATCCTGAAACAATAACATCCATGAGTTTGTGACATAGTAACTCATCATATGGGTGGGGACAAAAAATATTCCAGAAAAATGAAGTGTGTTCCCAATCAGCATCATTTCGCTCAAAATATAGCCTATAACATCAGGAATCAAATCTGAGTTGACTTGTTTCAAAACACTTTACAAAAGTACACAAAATCGAATGCATTTCCACCACCACACATACCCTCGATCACAAGTCAAAATACTGTGGAGCGTGGATCGATCGGCAAGTTCCTAGATAATAAAACACTCCGGCTAAGATGCCGAATAACAACGTCATAGGCACAATGCCTGATTCCAAAAAGGCCTTTTAGAGCCATTTAAAAAGGACATCTTATGTTTGAGAGAAAAAATGAGATAATTCGAAAAATTTGGCTGTCATTACATTCTTGTGAATCTTAAAATACAGAAAGAGAACCTGCGAGTCAATGTTTTAGTTGCAAAGAAAAGTAAACATGGCATTCTCGAAACTTTTCTCATTGACCAAAAGTAGTGACGTAATAAGAATACTTTCCAGCAAAGTATTGGCTAAAATTCGGATTTTTTCCAAGAATGTCTCATATGCGTAGAATATGTATTTAAATAGTGCTACCAGATACAGGAAAAAGAGCGATTTTCCTAGGGGAAATTGAATTCACATTCACAAACAGCTCACTCACTCGCGTGGCATTCGTCACCGACGGCGGATGCTGCGCGTGTCACGACTTGACTGACACCGACGACAAAAGACTAGATACAAGACAATTAGAGCCCAGCGCTCTTCCGGACGCGACAACTGCCGGCAGTTAGCGGGCCTGGGACGGCCTGGCCGCCACAGCGGTACCCCACCGGCTCACCGACGCGGCCAACCAGGTGCACCGCGCGCGCCTCCTCGCCGCGGCTCAGCCGCACACCGCCGCCGGGATGCAGCCCCCTCCCCCGTCCCCAACCTCGGCCTCACCTAGACGCCGAGACCGTCTGCGTGGCGGTGGCGCTGCGCCTCGGGGTGGCCGTGTGCGAGCCGGACGCTGCCGCCTCTGCCAGCGTCCGGTAGACCGGCTCGGCCACCACGGACTGTCCTGCCTGAAGAGCGCCGTCCGCCACCCAGGTCACCCCTACCTGAATGACGCGGTGAAACGGGGTCTCTTCAGGGCGGGCATCCCCGCCATCCTCGGGCCGGTCGACCACGGCGACGGCAGGCGCCTAGACTGCCTGACGCGCCGCTCCCGTACAACAGTGACAAGTGCCTCCCACTGAACTCAATAACAACTGGAAGGGACAAGGGTGTCTGAGAGCACTGGCGGATCCAGCCTCTCTCTGTGGGGGGGGGGCATCTTTTTGTGGCAAAAAGGTACCCACATTTTTGTCTCCGCGGATTTGGGCCGGCCACCTTGTTTTGGTATTCGACCTTGTTTTATTACCTTGTTTTCGCGCACTGCAGGGGGTTTGCGCCGAACACGAACTGCAGGAGGGTTGATTTCCGCCCCCCGTGAGATCTAAAAAACTACGATACGTAGCGACAAGCGGAAAACGGAATTTGATAGCTTAATACAAGTACTATCGAAAGTATTTCAGTATTTTTTTAGGTCATGTCAAAATTGAGGTCACCAGAGGTCATCAATGGTCAAATTTTCCAGTTTTTCCTGTTTTAGGACTTCGCTCCAGAAATTCCCATATATTCGGAAACTATGCTAGATAGAAACAAACGGAAAAAAGCAAACGCCAGCCAGTGTAATTTTCAATCGACAGGGTGTCCTCAAATTTGATCTCAGGTCAATATTTGAGGCTCCAGAGCAGACTGATTATTGATGACACTGATTGAATCGATTGGAATCGTTCAATCAAGATTCCTTGAATAAAACAATAATTGATTCACCACCAGGTCTTTTGATTCATGAATCGTGATTGAATCAAAACCCGCATCAAATCAAGGCGGATTGAATCAAAAGATTTAACGATTCAAGTTCACTGGTAAATTGTGCAAATACATGCAGTCCCATTGGCTACATTCATTTATACTTAAATAGTTTGCTGTAACAATGTTTTAATGATCATATATATATATATATATATATATATATATATATATATATATATATATATATATATATATATATATATATATATATACGTTTCTCGACGAGAAAACACATTGCTGTCTGTTTTACTTCTCTATCGTCATTATGTCGGGAGTTATTGACAAAAAAAGTGATGGTGACCTCGCATGACCTCAAATGACCCCATAGGGGTCACTGAACAAAACTTACACTTGGATCATCAAGAATATCTTATAATAACATAATCCAGAAGTAATTGGACTAATATCATGCATATCCTTGACATAGGAAGCATATGTATATTTCCCCATCGACTTATTATGGGGAGGTTACGAAATTGACCTGACCTTAGGTCACCGATATAAAAATTCCGAGATAAACGAATTGTAAGTACTTATGCCCTGGTGTCATCCTGTAAGTTTGAAACTGATCGGTGAGAAACTCTGGCTTTGGCACAACTGCAAACATTTTTGGAGGTGGGGTCACTTGACCTGGTCTGGTGACCTGACCTGAGATGACCCGAGGATATTTTTTCTTCAAAGTGTGAGCAATTGATGTCCTAACAGGTGTGCTAAAACCCGGCAGCGCTGCGCGCCGCCCTTTTTCTCTAACTGCGAAAAACCTGAGGAGGGGCGGAAATCAACCCCCTGCAGTGCGCGGGTTAAGAAATTCACTTTTCAAATTCACAATAATTGATTTTGAGCTTTTTTCTCTCCGAAAACAGTTTTTTTTTTGGGGGGGGGGGGTCAAAAACAAACAAAATCGAAAATCCGAGATAACCATTTTGAAGAGAATGTGTCATTTCCTTTCTTTTAACGTTTTGTATTTGCAATTTGCTTCAAAACTCTTTTTGTTCTACGATTGTTCAAACATTAATCGTTTTTCCACCAAAAATGACATGACATGGCGTCATTAAAATGTTATTATCTCCCAAAATGCTACATGAATTTAATTGGAATTTGGTGAGAAGACGTAGAATTGATGCAGCATCAGGTACATACAGTTTGACGTTGATATCTATCACAGTTTTAAAGTTATTTAGAAAATCCGGGAGGGGCAGATTCTGCCCCCCTCCAGCGGGGCGCGGGTTAAGTGTCACCGGGACTGCTTGAATTGCATCAGGTGCGCTGTTTGGTCTATCATTGAAAGAAAGGGATACATACGAACTTAAAATTCAATCACTCGAGAGAAGAAAACAAACTTCCGTTTTCATGAAGTTTTCTCTTAAGATCATTGTTTTTCACATTCAGTGCAGGGAACGCGCGGGGGGATACTTGTATTGAATGCCCCTCTCAGATTCCTGTGGGTGGGCCCTCCCTGGACCCTCCAGTGCCAGCATTACCGCCAAGGAGAGCCTCTGCCAGACATTAATGAAATTCATTTTCCCATTTTCCAAATTTGTATAAGCAATTGCAAAAGTTGTGTCATGCCGCGAAGCGGTGTGAAATATCCCGGTTTTTGACTGTGGATAGCTGGATTTTGACTGCTGGAAATATTTGTTTTTAACGATTTTACGATAAATTGGGAACGCGCGGGGTAGGATTGTGCTCGACTGAGATTTTGTTTTAGACTGACTCGACTCTGACTCATTTTCGAAGGGACTCAACTCTGACTCAAGAGGGAATTTTTGTTTGAGTCGACTCAACTTTGACTCATTTGCTGTTACCCCTGGGCCCTGACTCAAGCAGGGAAGACAATTTTTGAGTCGACTCAACTTTGACTCATTTGCTCAACCCTGACTGAACTCTGACTCATGTGAAAGTTTCTTGAGTCCACTCATCTTTGACTCATGTTCAACGGACTTCACGACTTTGATTCAAATGTATCTGACTTGCAAAAAGTCATTGGAATATTACATGAAAATACTTTTATTTTAATTTACACTGGATCAAGGCACATGAATATTGCATTAGCATAAATATCGACTGCATCCAGCTGCATTGTAAGATACATTCAAATATATATGCTCCTAATAGCAATAACGATAAAAATATAAATATATAAAAAGAATATACATAAAAATACCTATGTGTTCGTAGGGGTCATGGGATGTTTTAGTTGAAGTCAGTGACAGGAGTTCGGTTGTCAGTGACAGGGATTCAAACTTAAATGTATTATCTGGGTACGTGCATAATATGCTGAAATATCATCAGTTGGCTTTCATTATTGGTACTGGTAATTGGACATTATTTTGATGCTATTTGATGCGGTGTAAATTATGTTGATATGGTTATTATTAGGCTATATACAGAGTTGTATGTCTGACTCAATACGTATACTGCAGTTATCATGTCTATGTATGCATTTAACATTGTATTGTTTCACTTAAGATAAGGAGCAGTCAGCAGAGTAAGTGATGTAGTGAAGTACTCTCTAAGTTATTTGTTAGACACAATTTATTTATTATCAACTAATGATTATAAGGTGGGTTTGAAAAGTACCCAAACTCACACCCTCACACTCTAGAACATTGTTTGAACACCTTTACTATTTAGTTGCTAGGATTCGTTTGTCTCGTAAGAGGAAGAGTCGACTCAACTTTGACTTGAGCAGCATCCAGGCGACTCAACTTTGACTCCAGCAACATCCATGTGACTCAACTCTGACTCAACTCAACCAATCTATTTTTCTTAAGTGACTCGACTCTGACTCAAGTTGAGTTGAGTCGGTTTTGAGTCAAATTTGACTCACCGACTCTCGAGTCAAGCACAACCCTGCACGGGAGGCATTTTGTATTGAATGCCCCCCCCCCCCCCACCGATTCCTGCGGGGGGGGGGGGGGGGCATTTGCCCCTGATGAACCCCCCCCCCCCCTGGATCCGCCAGTGCCTGAGAGCGATCGCGGCCGGCCGCCGTGCTGGAACACCGGGCCGGGCGAGGGATGGCGAGGAGTATGAATGGAGGGGTCGGACGCGTTTTATTAAACCTGTCATAAGCTTCATGCTTGTAAATATGAATACATTTTGGGTGGATATTGGACGGATTTGATTGCGCTTTACAGCTGTTTATTTTTTGTATTTTATCGACACAGTGGCCAGTGCATACTCCGGGTCGATCATTTCTCTACACATCTGTGTTTGCCCCATGTCTGCGAGACTCGTGATTGCCGAGATACTGGTCCGGGACTGCAACCCTCAACAACGCCGCTGTGTTAACCCTCGCCCTACGGGGGGAGGGGGACTGACAGGCCTCCCCCTGAGGTTTTTCTTGAATAACTTTCTACGCATGCGGTGCATCTTGCTGAAATTTTCGGTAGCTGAGTTTACAACAATTATACGTATGCTGTAAACATTTATTTGAAATTAGTTAATTATTTTGGGAGATAAACATGTTTTGATGACGTCATGTTGGTAAAAAAGGATAAATATTTGAAAAATCGTAGAAAACAGAGTTTTAAAGCAAATTGCAAACGCAATTCACCAAAGATACAAAATGGCATTCTCTTTCAAATGGAAATCTCGGATTTTCAAATTTTTGGGTTTTTGACCCCTAAAATAAATAAAAAGTTTAAAAAAAAAATCCCCACAAGATCAATTTTTTTAAGATGTTAGAAAAACCGGAATATATGTGAGAGAACTGAGAATGGACAATACCCATACCAAATTTCAAAGCCATATCTTCATTTTTGACTGAGTGATGCCTCCTGAAGTGTAAGAAACTGATGAAGTCATTTTAAAAAAAAATTGACGAGATACGAACACATAATTACCTTTTCTGTATTTCTGAGCCAAAATTGGTCTAGGAACATGCCTTTTTATTTACATTTATCAATTTCTAATTTTGAAGTTTTCTGAAGAGCAAAATCGCTGTTCTGGACGTGGTAAATCCGAGGTCATTCACTTGACCTGGAAGGTCACCCGTTGACCTGAAACCTAACAATCGCATACTGTCAGATTCCTCTCATGACAGTCAACATGCTGGTTCTCCCGCATTGCTCTATGTTGCTTAGTTTGGAAGTTAACAGGGGGGGGGGGGTGTCAGCCCCCCCCCCCTGTAGGGCGAAGGTGAAAAAAGCTCCCGTAGGGCGAGGGTTAATCCGCGTTCGGTTCGGCGATCCAACATGGCGGCCAGGCGCGACAGCCCGAGCCATACCCGGCTGAGAGGGGCGCCACCCTCTGGTGCCTCATCTGGGACGCCACGTGTGTCGACACGTTCGTCGGCAACACACTCAGCCAGTCTGCACTAAAGGCCGGAGCCGCGGCTCGCGCTGCCGAGAAGTTGCCAACTACACTAGCTGCTCCTTCAGTCGTCGACCCCTTCCACTTTGTTACACTAACAAATCACTTCCAGTCAAAACTACACTGATGGGGATGGGCGCCAAGCCACCTCAGGGCTCAGCAGTCCGCTCGCCCTAAAACCCCAATCATCATACACTGGTGGGGACTAGCCGAAACCATAACAGTTCACAAGAACGGTGTTTTTGTTGACTATCCTGGGGCACTTAGGCGGCCGCACACTAGGCCATTCGGCGCGCGGAGGTCGAGATATTGCTGCGACTTTCCGCGCATTTTTAGCGACTTTCCGCCTTCGCGTCAGCCGAAACGTCAAAAATCGCGGACGAATGTCGTCGGCCGGCCATCTGCGGACTGGCGGAAAAAAGCTGATTCGAACGAGCTTTTTTCCGCGGCAGAACGCCGCGGAGCCGCGGACAACAAAATTGATCAGGCTAACAGTGGCGAATCTATGTAAGGCAGAGATACAAATTTTGCACAGCATGCTCTTGCCGCTGTGAAATTTATTATGTAAAAGTTTCGTGGTTCTAAACTTACATCTTCGTCGAAAAATGCCCATCATTAATTTACCTTGTGACAGGCTGTAGGCGCAGGTTGCGACATGCTGTAGGTCGGCGGGGCGGAATCTCGCGAGCAGACAGCGCCGAATCCGCCGGAACAAGGACGATATTCAGCGGTATCGACGCGATTTTCCGAGGCGGAATGTCGCAGTATATCGCGCGCCGAATGGCCTAGTGTGCGGCCGCCTTTAAGGTGGCCATTTGGCGCGCGATATACTGCGACATTCCGCCTCGGAAAATCGCGTCGATACCGCTGAATATCGTCCTTGTTCCGGCGGATTCGGCGCTGTCTGCTCGCGAGATTCCGCCCCGCCGACCTACAGCATGTCGCAACCTGTGCCTACAGCCTGTCATAAGGTAAATTAATGATGGCCATTTTTTGACGAAGATGTAAGTTTAGAACCACGAAACTTTTAGATAATAGATTTCACAGCGGCAAGAGCATGCTGTGCAAAATTTGTACCTCTGTCTTGCATATATTCGCCACTGTTAGCCTGATCAATTTTGTTGTCCGCGGCTCCGCGGCGTTCAGTCGCGGAAAAAAGCTCGTTCGAATCAGCTTTTTTCCGCCGGTCCGCAGATGGCCGGCCGACGACATTCGTCCGCGATTTTTGACGTTTCGGCTGACGCGAAGGCGGAAAGTCGCTAAAGATGCGCGGAAAGTCGTAGCGATATCGCGACCTCCGCGCGCCGAATGGCCTAGTGTGCAGCCGCCTTTAAGCTTTCTAGTAGCGTAAATATAATGTTAAAAATACAAAGTATGGACGGTCATTAGTTTGTAGTACTAACGGATTTGTATTCCGAAAGTGGGGTGCTGCACAGTGCACACTGCTGAATAATTATAGCAAACTACGTCTCGTTTGTTGACTGCATTCCCTATGGCTATACCAAAACAAAACTCCGTATATGTTTAGTGACTGCAATACGTATATTAATTCATGAGATGAAACATGACATATTGTATATACAGTATAAAGTATCTCAACATACCCTACCATTTTTTTATGATCACTTACACCAGCCAAGCTTTAGCTCCGAAGTGAATATTCCTCAGTCCTCTTACAACAGACACAGTGGGCGTGTCAGTGACGCTGGAGTACACCTGACCGTCACTGACGAGATTGTGTCACTGCGTCACAAACTCACAAGACCTCCTCTTTTCATCAGTGAAACTTGCCCCTGCAATGCGACTCACACGTGTTACCACCTGTCATCGTCACATAACAGCTCGAACAAATTCAAACCCATAGTCCACATCAGGCTTGTATTCAACTCAATCAATCGACTAAAGTTACTCCCGTCGTGTCGTCAGCCCTTCGGGTCCTGATAACGATCAGGGTTCGCTGGCACACCGTACGCTAGCTGTGATGCAAATTGTATACGTAGACTGGGTATGCTAACACGCATGTCTAGATACTAAACTTGCATCTCAGCTAGCGTACGGTCTGGTGGCGAACCCCGATCGTTATCAGTACCCGAGGGGCTGGCCACACAACGGGAGTAACTTGAGTCGATTGATTGAATTGAATACAAGCCTGATCCACGCCAGCAAAACACACAGCTCAATGTTAACCAAACCCCAGCAGCCATCAGGGTTTCAAGGGGTTCGTTTTCCCTTCTTCCCTTGACCAATACTTCCCTTCTTCCCTGGACCAATACCCTGATTCCGCTTTCCAGGGGCAGTATTGGGAGACTTCGGCTTTACCCGATCCCTGTTCTTGTTCTTAACGTTTACGACTTCATAGAAGTTCGACCCAATCTTCTTCGACTTCTTCTCCCGTTCCTCCTTTCGCTTCTGTTTGGCTGTCCTCTTCACTTTCTTCACTCCCTCATCATCGTCCTCAAGCTTCCTCTTCCTCCCGCCGACCTTCCGCTTAGCCTTCTGTCCCGGTGTAGAATCCGCGGCGGGAGTCTGCTTCTCGACCTCGAGCGCCTGGTCCTCCTCCTCGTCGCTCTCCTCCTCCTGTTCCCCGTCTGACACATACAGCTCGCCATCCTGCTGCAGCGGCTGGTCGTCCTCGCCGTCGAACTCGAGGTCGGTCTTCACGCGACTCAGGTCCTGACTGATGGCCGCCACCGGCGCGGCGCTGTCGGCACTCTCCGCTGCCGACTCCCCGCTGCCGCCTGGCTGCGGCTCGCACGTCTCTGGGGCCGCCACCGCGGTCTCCGTGGTGCCCGAGGTGTCCGCCTCCACAGCCTCACGCGCCGTGCCGCAGCCGGGCGGCGGCACGAAGTACGGGATCCGGCCGCGCTGGAAGTCGTTCAGGATCTGCTTGGAGACGGTGTTGACGTCAGGACCGCCGCCCTTGAGCAGCTTGCCGGTCCGCTGGGCGATGCGCTCGAGGAAGTCCTCGTGGTCGGTCCACGTGCCGACGCCGTACGTGCGCCGCATGTACTCAGGTCTCACACGCTCCAGCACGGCCGGGATGTAGTCATCAGGGCTGCTGATGAGCTCCACGCGCACCACGCCCTTCAGCACCTTATCCGTGTCCGACTCGCCAGAGGGGTACACCACGCCCGGGCAGTCGATAAGGTAGATGCGCCTCATCAGAGCGATGTACTGCCACACCTTTGTCTCGCCGGCGATCGGCGCCACCTTGCACACCTTCTTCGTCTTGATGGTGTTGATGACCGAGCTCTTGCCGACGTTCGGGTAGCCGATGAAGCCGACGCTGATCTGCTTCTTGTCCGAGTGCAGCCTGCTGAACTGGCGCAGCAGGTTGATGAGTGCACCCTTTCCGAAGGAGTTGGTGAGCGACGCATGCATCGCCATCGTCGGGTACTCCTGGCTCAGCAGAGCCACCCACTTCTGCGTCACCCACGTCGGCACCAGGTCAACCTTGTTCAGCACGAAGATCAGATGCTTGTGCGCCTTCTCCTTCTTGAGGAACTTCTCGACGTAGTCGGAGCGCGTGCCCATCGGATCGCGCGCGTCCAGAACCTGTACCACCACGTCAGACGAGTCGATCACCTTGTAGAGCTCGTTCCAGATCCGCTTGCTCTGACCGGCAGCCATCACCCAGTCGCGCTGTCCCTCGCGCACGTCGGGTTCGTCGCGCACCAGGTCACGGTCCTTATCCGGCACATACTTCTCCTGCGTGTCCGCCACGCTCTGAGCGTAGCTGGCCAGATCGCCGGTCGACACCTTGGGCCGCTTGCGCGTGCGCTTCGGGCCGAACACGCTGTCAAAGCTTTCAGTTTCGAGCAGGTGTACGCGCTGCGTCTTGGCGCGCTCGGAGAGCAGTGTGACGGGCAGCTTGTTCTGCTTCATCACCACCTGGTAGGGGTCCTTCTGTGCGGCGCCTAGTTCCTCCTGGAAGCGCTGCAGCGCGCCCTGTGAGATGACCTTAGTGTTGCCAAACCAGCGCTGATTGGGCTCCACGCGCGCCATCGTGCCCTGAGGCAGCTTTGACTGGAACGGCATCGGCCGCAGGATCTTGCCGGTCCTGTCGCGCTTGGCCTTCTGGTTGCGGTACATCTGCAGGCGTTTAATGGTGGAGCGGTCACGCGCATACGGCGCTCCGCGCAGATCCACCTTGCTCTGATCGCGGTCCGGGTTCATGCTGTGGCCGGCAGGGTTAAAGCCGCTTGGCTTCGATTTGATGCGCGCCTGCGCGCGCTTCATCGTTTTCGCCATGGTGGTGGCTTCTGAAATCAGAGGGAGAAGAATACAAATGGCTGCATATCAGTTTCTATCGGATCATGTCAAAGGTAAGAGGACACATGGAATGAGTGGTTAATATTGAGGGCTTGATCAGTGTTGCTCAAATAAGCCTGAAAATTGCTCCTTGATCTGTCTTCCTGTTCAGGAACAAAAATGCATTGATGTATGTGATTACACTCATGTTGAACTTTTGCTGATCAATGCCAAACAGAAACCGATGAAAAGAATCAACTGTCTTTCCCAATAAAATGATGGGCCAACTATATAAAACCAGGTTTTGTACAGCTTTCATACCAACATTTGTGTGTCTATTTTGGCTAAATTCCTGGTAAACATGAACAACATTCTAAGAATTTCTTGGATCTGCCAACAACACTTGGATGGAAAATATTTTAATCAGCAAATTTAAATTTAAGTCCCATGAGGTTCTTGCCATTCAATAATTTTAAAATCCATGCCATGATTATCATTGTATCATTATCCACCAGTGGAGCTCAGTTGGAAGAGTGATGAACTTGCAATCTAACAGATCTTGGCAAGGTGGGTTCAAGTTGCTTTGGATCTGGATTTTTGCTCCTTATGGGAATAACCCGTGGCTGGTAGCACTTCCAATGCTTGAGGACAGGTGGGACAAGAAAGGGATACGCTTTATTTGTGATTTATTTAATCAATCCACTGGCCTATTATATTCAAAGGAAGATATTAAAGACAAATTTCAGGTAGTAATGCCATTTCTTTGCTATCGAAGGTTGGTGCGGGGACTTCCCCAGAATTTGCTAAATCGCACAGGAGGAAAAGTAGACAGTCAAAATATACCATTCAAGATTAAAGCTGTGATGAGTGAACCAAAATTCACCAAGTATGCGTACAACATATTTGTTGAAGCATTAGCACAAAATCATGCAGCGACTGACCAGAGGATAAAAATAAATGGGAAAGCGACGTTGGTGACTACATTATCGGATCATCAAGAAATCTAATCAATGCTACAATGTCGTCCTATTTGCTATACCTACACTATATAATTATAACACAAATATTCACAACAAACAAATTGCTTTACGCCATGAATATAACGTCGTATAGTGATTGTTCTTTCTGTTATAGGTCAACAGAAACCCTTGCTATTATATATAATATTTTGGTATTGCCCGAAGGTAAATATATTTATTAAGGAAGTCCCTCACATATAACATGACATCATAATACAATACTGCATATAGATACAACAAGCTGGTTCTTCCTTAGTGATCTTTCAAACATAGATGCATGAATAATAACGATTGGTAAGTATGTTATACACAAATCGCGAATGAACAAAGTGCCGCCTTCTGTAACAGTTATAAGTGGGTCAAAAATAGAAGCTGAAAAGGAATATAATGGATAAAGTCAAGAACGACTTGGATAACTTTGACAAGAAGTGGGGTGAACTCAAAAGAATACTCGACTGAAATGAATTATCTGTTGAAAAAGTAAACAGTCCCGAGAGCTGTCAGTCCTCATCAGAAGTCCAGACTGGTTATTGATTCAACTTTTTTGGAACGATTCAATCATGATTCATTTTGGAATCTGAATGATTCAATCACCGTTCGATTCATGGATACAATTTTGAGAATTGATTCATTCTGATTCAAAGAATCAAAACAAATATTTAAATTGATTCACGTTTGATTCAACATTTGAATATATGAGGTGAATTTATGTCAAATCAATAACAATGGAAACATGCATATATATGATCATTAAACATTGGTACAGCAATAGTATTTCAGTATAATTGAATGTAGCCACGGATTCAAAATACTCCATGTATTTGGACAATTTACCAGTGTACTTCAATCGTTAAATCTTTTGATTCAATCAGCCTTGATTTGATGCGAGTTTTGATTCAATCACGATTCATGAATCAAAATGTCTGGTGGTGAATCAATTATGTTTTGATTCAATGAATTTTGATTGAACGATTCCAATCGATTCAATCAGTGTCGAATCAATAACCAGTCTGATCCACCCCTCGCCCACTCAAGCACACACGCAACAATCACTCACAAGGCACGCACGCAACAATCACTGATGAACGAACACACCTGCATACACACGCATGCATATATATATATATATATATATATATATATATATATATATATATATATATATATATATATATACACACACACACACACACACACACGCACACGCACACGCACACGCACACGCACACGCACACGCACACGCACACGCACACGTACACGTACACGTACACGTACACGTACACGTACACGTACACGTACACGTACACGTACACGTACACGTACACGTACACGTACACGTACACGTACACGCACACGCACACGCACGAACCGCACACACCTCATTTGCGCATGCACTTCACTGCAGTGTCCAGCTTCTTGTTTGGGCAGGATACGGTAGTGTGAACCGTTCAGTGTTATAAGACCATATGAGTGAGAGAGCATGTGCGGTGATGTTTGTATTGATGATTACGTCTTTGGATATACATGCATTTGAATAAATTAGCCCTTCGGTGGGACAAACGTGAAACAAAAATGTTTGAGGACAGGTGAAGCCAGCTGGTTGGGCAGTTCAAAGAAATGGCTGGCTGTTGAAATTTTGAAATGTTTTTCCTGGCTTCGTAACATTCAAATCAGTTGGGTATTGCAAGAATACAATCTACTGCACATACGGCTTCATAACATTCAAATCAGTTGGGTATTGCAAGAATACAATCTAATATACTTCTTTAGCCCTTTTCAGCCTTTTTCAGTTCTTCTTTAGAAGCACTGAAAAGGGCTGAGCGGGTCTTCAGCATTTGTCCATAAATATGTGTTCAGTTTCGAAATGCGTGCTCAGAACTGATAGCCATTTAACCTGATTCTTAAAACTGCTGCTAACTCTGAGCTGTTATGTGACAACTGACAGTGCACTGACGTGGCTTCTGTCACTGACAATACAAACACAATAAAATGAGTGCCTTGGTCCAAAGAGAATGTGGTGTTTGACCCATAACAATATGTAACAAAATGGGTCCACATTTATTGCAAGCTGTTTCTTGTATCCTTCTTGACAATATTACTATGGCCTATGGCACATGGCACATGACATTTCAATTTAGGTGTATTGCTGGAAGAGCTATTATATTCGTACACTGACAACAATGAAAACAAAATGAGCACCGTCAAAACATTTCCTTGCACATATTCTTAGTCTCTGTCTGTGGTACTTAAATACATATATGTCATTGTATGTTTGTTTATGGGTCAATAAAACCATATCCTCTTGGGACTAAGGCTCTAATTGTCTTGTGTCTAGTCTTAACCCGGCATTGACTGGGGTCTCAGCCGAACGCCATTGACTAGGGAGGGGGAGGGGGGGGGGGGTGTTAAACGCCCCCTCCCCTGGTTATCTTCCGAAACATTGATCGTAGCGAGACGCGCAAGGCGGCATTCGAAAGCTCTCAATGAGACGAATCTAAATTATGCACACAAATTTCAAAGTGAGGTCAAATGTCAGGTCACGGTCAGGTCAACGGTCAAAATCGCCGTATTTAAGTTTGAGCCATACTTTCCATCCAAAGCCTTCGATTACGACCATGATCACCCAAGGTGCTGCAAAAAGTATGATACACATCCCACATGAGCTAAAGTGAGATTGTTGGCCACGGTCAAGGTCAAGGTCAAGGTCAGGTCACTATGCTCAAAATATCTACGAGTCATGCAACACATGTTTTATGAGTTATTTTCCACGTAGAATTCGATAGTAATAGTCATTTTACCATTTCATCACCTGACTTCATTTAATGAAATTAATGTCAAGTTCAGGTCAAAGAACAAAATTTGTAATTTATAAATCTTATAAAAAAAACGCAATGTGTAAATATGACATGAGTTACCAATACTTTATATGCCATAAGGCAGTCAAACATGGTGATATCATTCTGAAATGTGGTACGGTAGTTTCCCATATGTGGTTCTCCGACATATATTCCGGCTTTTTGAATATTGAATAAATTGCCGATTTTGTTTGCAGAAGACGTAAACGTGATTTCGAAGAAGGTATCCGAAGTTTCACGTTGATAGCGTTATTGGTTTCTGAGCTATTACGAAAATTAATCAAAGGGGCGGGGGGGGGGGCGTTAAACGCCCTCCCCCTCCCTCTCTGGTAACATGAACATATGTAGTAACGTAAACCAGGGTGTTCCAGCTCTTCCAGGGAGGCATGGACGTACCGCCGGAGATGTTCCTGACAAGACACAGCTCTGAGAGGACAAGAGGACGCCAATGGAAGCTGTAGAAACCCAGGGCACGATCTCTCGTCCGAAGGAACGCGTTCAGCTCACGAGTCGTGAACGATTGGAACTCACTGCCGGCCGAGGTGGCGTCTGCCGACTCAGTAAATCAGTCCAAGGTCCGACTCGACCGTCACTGGGCGAGCATTATGTATGAAGCCCCCTTACCTCAAGACCCCAGCTTGTCCTTGAATCGGGCTCGATGAGAACGGGCCATCCAGGCCAAGTGGCCTTTTCTATCCCGATCACTAAAAAGGTAAGGTAAGATAAGGTAAGGTAAACAACTGTAATCCCGGACACGTCCTAACACCAGACTTTTCATGCCATTGGCAATATAGTGTGTCAGTATCATCTACATTACCAATAGCATGAAAAGTCTGGCATTATGATGTCTGATTGTCTACCCTACCCTACACCCCCTACCCTACCCTACCCTACCCTACCCTACCCTACCCTACCCTACCCTACCCTACCCTACCCTACCCTACCCTACCCTACACTACCCTCCCCCTGGTTGTCTACCCTACCTAACCTACCAGACGTTCATGCTATTGGTGGCATACCTAGGTGATACTGATTACTGACACACTAGAGCACTGATACATGTGTGTATTGTTATGTAAACTTGTGATCAGTAAAGACTGAAAAAGTAGGATGTATCTGGCAATATCCTGGAGATATGATTTTCTAGAGCAATAGACCACATCAAATAGGTCATTTCAGGCTAGTGCCGTCAGTATTTATTTTCATCATCCGTACAAGTGCCAAATATGGCACATTTGCAAATGTAAGCGTATAAAAGTAGAGGCTCTCATGTAAACTTGGAATAAGCAGGCTTGAAGCATTTAGCCTTGCTAAGCAGAGACCGTAAGCCAGCATATATGTGGTAATAAATATTCAGTTGGTTAGGTTAGGTCAGGTTTGGTTAGATTAAGTTAGGTTAGGGTAACAATTTCCCAGTTGTATCTTTATTTTCCAGATACCTATTTGCTGTTCTTTAGGTGTCTGCTTAACCTGCACCGTGCTAGTGCTCGGCGCCACCTTCGCCGTACCGGAGGGGGAGGGGGGCGGGCGTTTCGACACCTCCCCCTCTAACTTGGCTCCTATGGGACGTAGACAAAAACCAAAAACACCATTCGAAAGCTCGTCAGAATGCATTTTGATTTTTATTATTTATTTTTTTGAACTATTTCAGGCATTTTTCCAGGTCAATAGAGGTCACCAGAGGTCATCAAGAGTCAGATTTTCAAGTTTTAGGACATCGCTCCAGACATTCCAAGATAGCACACGAATAATGATTTATTTTCATCATCCGTATGATAGCTAGGAACAAGCGGAAAAACAATGGAAAGCTCTTTAAAATTGCAATCCGCAAGGTGTCTCAGATTTGAGCTCAGGTGAATAGTTTAGGCTCCAGAGCTCATCAAATGTCAAAAACGCTATTTTTAGCAAAACAGTTTCACTAATATATTTTTACCTAACACAGATAGGGCAATCATTTTGACGCCATCGTGTTTGTCTCGGCACGGCGCTTCGTATCATATACATGGTGACCAGGTTAGGTCAGCTTAAAAATTTGACCTCAGGTCAAGGTCAAGTGGTGACCCAATTAGGTCATGTTGCACATTGTGAGACGTGCCTCGACGAAACAAACACATTGGTGCCAGTTTCACTTCTCCATATTTATTTTGTCGAGAGTTATTGGCAAAAAAGTGTTGGTGACCTCAGGTGGCCTCATGTATATATGGTGACCCTGTAGGGGTCACTGAACAAAAATTGAACCTGGAACTTCAAGAATGGCCTATGACAACATAGACCATTCTTGTGGTAATAAATGATCCAGAATGAATCCAAATGATCCAGAAGGAATTGGGCTGATATAATTTGTATCCTCAGAATAGGAAGCATTTGATTATTTCCCCATGTACTTATAATGGGGAGGTCACGAAATTGACCCAACCTTAGTCACCGATATACAAAATCCGAGATAAACGTATTGTAGGTGCTATTGCTCTTATGAAATCCTGTAAGTTCGAAATCGATCGTCCAAAAACTGTGGCTGTGGTGCGACCGGAAACATTTTTGGAGGTGGGGTCACGTGACCTGGTCTGGTGACCTGACCTGAGATGACAAGAGGATTTTTTAAAAACATAATGTGCGCAATTGATGCCCGAACAGCTGTGGCGCCGCCGTTTTTTTCTCGCTATCCTCGAAAAACCTTAGGAGGGGCGTCAACCCCCCCCCCCCCCCCGGCACGGTGTGGGTTAATATTGCAAGTTTACACTACAATCAATACACCATACCTACGGCCTTGTTTTATTACTTAGTTTCATCTGCGTATAATTATTCTACGCAGTTTAAGTTAACCTAATCTATGGAGGAAGCAGAGCAAGATTTGAGATGCAAGTTGAGAAGGCTGATTAAGAGCTGTGATTTGTATTCTGGAATCAGCAGCACTTCAAATTGCAATATTTCCTGTTTCACCAAAAGCTTTAATAATTATTCATCTGGACTTTCTCCACAAGCTTTAAAGGGAATAGTGAACCTTTAACATTAGTTTTCAACTGAGATAGCCAGATTGTTGGTAGTACTGAGAAATCTCCAAATCTGAAATTTTTCCTTCCAAAACGACCTAGTTGCTGAATTTCAACGCAAAAACCGTTGGAGCTATTGGGAGTTATTTTGAAGGCCCGAATCTTGTGACGTTTCGCATACGTTATTAGTGTATTTCTACCACACTTAGTTTTCACTATTTGAACCGACCGCCACTGAAACGTATCATGTGTTATAAATATAAAAGTGCAACAAAGAGCCTCTTGGGCCCATCCGAGGTTGCACCCTCCAACAGTCTCGCCCCTTCAAATCACCTTACTCTACCTGCATAAAAGAAGGCTAATCCCACGAGTATTTATGAACTAATCCCTTCTCTGTAAAGTATTTATCTAATTTAATTTTAAAGGAAGCAAGTGTCACTGCATCAGCGACATCCCCTGGTAGCATATTCCAATGTCCTACAGCCCTTCTACTGAAAAATGACTGTCGTAGCCTAGTCCTACTTTGTTTCATAATGAGTTTATGCTGATGACCTCTACCTCGATTTTCCCTATTGAACTTAAACATTCCCTTTAAATATCCAGAATGCTGACCATTTACAAATTTGAAGACTTCAATTAGATTTCATCTTAGCTTTCTATATCTAAGTGAAAACATACCCAATGTCTTTAATCTATCTTCATAAGGTAAACTACCAAGACAATTAACCATTTTTGTTGCCCTTTTTTGAACTCTTTCTAACAAGCAGCAATCTTTCTCATATGTTGGAGACCAGGCTTGTACACAATACTCCAAAATGTGGTCTAACGTATGCACAATACATTTTTGTTATCACCCTTTCACTCTTGTAAGAGACATTTCTGTTAATGGCCCCTAGCATTCAAGTGCCTTTTCCCTAGCTTCTACAACCTGGTATGACGCTGATAGTCTATTGTTTACCATGACACCTAAATCTCTTTCCTTTTCAATCTGCTCCATTTTCTGCCCATCCATTTCATACCTATGTTTACTGCTAACCTGTCCAGTGTGCATAATCTTACATTTACTCAAATTGAATTTCATCTGCCATGCTTCAGACCACTCAACTAGCTTGTCCAGATCTGATTGAAAAACATCCCGATCATGTTTTCCTCTAATAATGCTGACAACTTTTAGATCGTCTGCAAATTTCAAGACTTTGCTGTCTATACTGTTCTCAATTGCATTCACAAATATTATAAAAAGCAATGGGCCCAGGACTGAGCCCTGTGGAACCACACTGAGAACCTCCTTCCATTGTGATTGGCACCCATTCAATATAACCCTTTGCTGGCGTCCTGAAAGCCACGTTTCTATCCAATCCAGAATCTTGCCCCTGCTCCCATGAATTTTAAGTTGCAACCCCTTGTATGGGGGATTTTGTCAAATGCTTTACTGAAATCAAGAAAAGCTACATCTATCTGTTTACCCTGATCAAAGCTATCTGTTGCAGCATCCAAAAACTCCAGAAGATTAGTTAAACAAGAACGGCCCTTCCTAAAGCCATGCTGTGTATCCTTGATGAGTTCATGTTGCTCCAAGAATTCAACAATCTTATCTTCGATGATTGATTCAAGCACCTTGCAGACTAATGAGGTCAGACTAACCAGTCTATAGCTTTCCTCTTTACCTCTATCTCCCTTTTTATGAATAGGAACAACAATTGCTCTTTTCCAATCAAGTGGAATTTTGGTATCTGCGAGTGATTTAAAAAATATTATGGCCAATGGAACTGACAACTCCCTTTCAGATTCTCTTAAAAGTCTAGCATGGATTTCATCAGGTCCTTCTGCCTTGTTTGGCCTTACCTTCTTTAGATATTCTAGAACAAGTTCACTACTTATACCACCTAGTTCTCCTATAGTCTCCTCTGTCTCTGGCTCAGGCTGAAGTACTGCAATACTACTCTGGTCCTCGATAGTAAAGACAGATTGGAACTGATCATTAAGCACTTCAACCATTTCACTGTCCTTGCTAACTAACACATCATCTACCTTAAATAGACCTATATTTTTGGAAACTGTACTGAACTTATACAAACTGAAGTACTTCTTACTATCTGCATTACAATGTCTAGCTAAATCAAGTTCCTTTGCCCTTGTAGCTGCTGACCTTTTTCTTAACTGAATTTCTTGCATTCTGGTAGGCCTTCTGATTTATATCGGGACAAAATTAATGGAACAGCCAGAATGGCCACTTCCACCACCAAAGTGGACACTCTCCCCATCAACTTAACAAACATGCCAGAATGGCCCAAGCCACCTTCAAAAAGGCCAATTCACCACCAAAAAGACGAATCCACCACCAACGATGCCAGATGGAATATGGAATACAGAAACCCGACTAAACAGCATGAACATTGAACAGCATCAGGGTGCCGGCGGAGGACTTTGAACAATCACCAAAATTAATAACTTTTTTTTAAAAGCAACTTGCTGGTCAAAGACATGCCAGAATATACGTAATTTAAGCATCTCATACTCCCTGTTCGCCGTTATCAGCGATCATGGGCGCATCGAGCTAGGATTTTAGGCTACAGGGAGGATGGATAAATCCAAGATAAATCGGTATGCCGATCGACCTAGCTTCATAGGCGTCGCCAAGATTTTTAGGCTGGGGTGGGCAAAATGCAAATGAAAACTAAAGCCGGACCACTACGGATCAAATGGTGAAGACCCAGCCCAAATCGGTCCGATAGGTTAGCAGCATGACGTCGTCGGCAACGATTTTTGGTGGTTTTGGTCCAATTTGTTCCCCTCACATTGGACTAAAGTGGATACAACTCAGAACGGCACCGTTTTGGACCGCGCCAGACCAGGCTGTGAGTGTCCTTTTTGGACATTTTGTCTTCCATCTGGATACTCAAGTGGACGTTTCGGCTGCAGGATGTGCTATATTGGTGGTAGAAGTGCCCAATTTGGTGGTGGCATTGTCCAAATTGGTGGCATTAATCTATTTGGCTATGGAGTGTCTATTTTGGCGGCGTTTTGTCCATTTTGGTGGTGAGTGGCCTTTTTGGTGTTGTTCTGTCCCTTTTGGTGATTGATTAATAGGGAGCCATTCATATCTAGTGAAGATCCCTTCAAAATGCCAAATGCACTTATTTTAGCTTGTATAGCACTCCTTACTTCTGGGGTAAGCCAAACTGGTTTGCCCTTGGTTCTGTTACGTTTGTGCCTGAGGGGCATATGCTGATTATAAATTTGGCTTAATCTAGCTTTGAAAACATTCCAGGCTTAACATGCATCTAAACCCGCCAACACAACATTCCATTTGATCTGTGCGGTCATTTCCAATGCCATCAAAATCAGCCCGGTTGAAGTTTGGAACCATAAGAAGGTTATCTGTGGGCCTCATGTCTGATGAGATATTGAATTTAACCATATTGTGATCGCTGGTTCCTAGACCTTCGCAAATACTTATGTCACTAACTAGATCACTGTTGTCTGAGAATACAAGGTCTAGAATGGAGCAATGTCTGGTTGGCTCTGTTACAAACTGATGCATGAAAAGCTCCTCTTCAAAGATTTGCCTATACAACCTACTCATTTGTTTCCCCTGCTATACTTTCATATCCTCTTAAGTTAAAATCTCCCATAATAAGACACTGAGCCCGAAAGTTCCTACGTATTTCCTCACAAATATTGGTCTGTTTCAGCTTGGGAGTTCCTTGGAAGATTCCCTGTTCTGTAAAATCCACCTATCCTCAACCTTCCTCTGTTCCCTCTACCAATTTTAATGTTGAGCCATATTGATTCTACTTCTTTTACTTCACTAGAATCATCAACTCTAGTAGTGCAATACAAGATATTTATATTTACACTTTTACTTTACTAGAATCATCAACTCTAGTAGTGCAATACAAGATATTTACATTTACAAACACTCCGCCCCCCCCCCCTGCCGTGATTCTCTGCAGTATGAGAACATGTTATACCCTTGTAACTCGAAATCGTGTAGCCTATCCCTATTATACCCCTCACTAACCCATGTCTCGGTCACACAAATGATATCAGGCTTTTCAAGGGCAACATAACACTCAAACTCATCAAATTTAGACCTAATACTTTGGGCATTCAGCATCACACATGTGATCTTACACTTTGAGCTGACTCTACTAATTCTGAGGGAATTATGATCTACTGTCCTATTCTGACATGAACTTCTACCAATGCTTACTTCCTGATGCCCTGGTACTGGCGTCCCCGACCCCCCCCCCACTACTTAGTTTCCCTGAATGACGCTTCTGTAGGCATCTCCCAAAGCCCTTGCACCCTCATCCAATAAGTGAAGCCCATCCTTCAGATAGTACCTACGTCACTCATATAACTGATCCCATAAGTCTACATAACTAAGCCCCATAGCTGAACATAAGTTCTGAACTGAGCTGTTCACAGACAGAGCTCTTGAGTACCACTCCTCACTGACTCCACAGCGAGGGAGGATGCCAGTCACAATGACTTGTGACTGGCTGTGTCAACAGTTAACATAATCAATATATTGATTAGCCAGCTGTTTACACAATCAAAAAGTTGATCGCCACATTATTTTCAGATGCCTGTAATCAATTTGTTGATTGCAGTAGATAGTTGAATGCATGTTCATTATTTTTTTTAAAGGTAGCTTTCATATACTGTGCATAGTTTCAGATTTTTACTTACTGATTCTGTGGTTCTGGGTTTATTTAATCGCTTGATTATTCAAATATTGACGTTTTAATGAAGGTCTGCAAGCATGCCCTTATAAGGGCATCTCTCCGCCCACTTCAATCAACTTTTTGATTGCCTCCCGTAGTTTTCCCAACTGAGGTGCCCTATTCTCTTTAAGTCGCTCAGACTCGCTCAGTCGCTCAGACTCGCAGACTCGCTCAGTCTCAAGTCTTTACGACTTAACTCTTGTGGAGGAAGTCCAGATTAATAATGAATTAAACTATAACTCCACATTATGTCTCTGTGAATCATCAAAAGATGATAGCGAGAAAGCTGAATACGGCATTAGGGTAAACGAGGGTCTGATTGGGGTAAACGGTTGCAGGGGCTGCGAAAGAGGGGGCAGCTGCCACTCACTCAAGAAGTTACGGAGGGGAAACATATGGTTTTATAAGAGTAAAAACTTGGTACAAACCTTAAGTTTGAATCACAATCCAACAGTCCTCACAGCAGATTTTTTCACAATTTCCTCACAAACCCTCCAGTTTCTATGTAACGTGCTATGGCCTTGGTAACGTGCCCTCAGAGTGCGTCTCTGAGACCTCAGCAACGCCAGCGAGTATTCCACATTGTTTTATGTCGCAATTGCGCCAAAAAGCACACTATCGTTGATGCTACCAAATTACAATGATGAAGTATTTGTTTCTAAGTTTGGGGAGGTCAGCTCTTGTGGTGTTGTGATGTGATGTATATGTGTCATAGGCGTACACGGGGGAAACGGGGCAATTGCCCCCTGAAGGTCTGTACGTGCCCCCTTTGTTCGAAAAAATGAATGATTTTGGATTTTTTTTAAAGAGAAAAATGGCGAAAATATACCCTTTAAAAATATAGTGGGCCAAATCCGGTGATTTTTTTTTGGTGGGGTACTTTATGCCCCCTGAACAAAAATTGCCCCCTCCTGGAGCGAATCCTGGGTACGCTACTGATGTGTTATCATGATCATTGTGACAGCCAAGGAAATCCTGCGAATCTGGGGGCGTTTTTTTCAAGTAAGTACGAAACTGCGGTGCACTGCCAAAAACAGCGAGTTTTGTGAAGTAGAGATATTTGATCGAAAGATCTTCGATTTTTTTTAAATATAATCATCTCGTTTTGTCTACGAGATGGTCTGTTGGGACGCTGTCGCCCCCCCCCCTGGTAGGGATTCAGCGCAGCGAGCGAATGCAAGCGGAGCGTTCTAAACGTGTTTCCCTGCGACCGTTATTGCTGTAAAGGTTAGGTCAGTTTCGATTATGTATTAAAATTGTTTCCACCCTTCTCCGTGTGGACTGTGGATCGTCTGCAGCGCTGGTTTTTGGTGGCGCACCGCAGTTTCGTACTTACTAAAACAAATATACGCATCTGGGGGGGGGGGACTCCGGCCGGAGTGGTCCTTGGGGGGGGGAGCTCCCCCTCCAGTGGTGACGCCCCTGCTGCTACCGGTGGAGACTGACGGCTGTTTCGGAAAACCGTGTAAAATAAAATAACGTAATGAAGAACTTCTTTGGTAGTGCTGCCCTCTATCGGCAGGAAATAACCTTCAGGGTTTGTGTCGTGCTACCAAATTCAGCCAATCAGCTGCGACCGGCCGGCCGCGGGTGCAGCGAGGTATTTCATTCATTGGCGAATGCCGCGAGCGGTCGTGCTGTCGCGCGGTGTTTGCGCGGGGCCGACGTACTTGTGCTTTGGCCGACGATACGCTCAATCTTTCATCAGGTATTTAGTGCTATTCGAGGAGCGACTTAGTGTGAACGAACGATTTTTGGAGTGGAAGGCATTATAACCGATTATTCCGGGTTGTCAGGTGAGAATTGCTCTGTGTTTTCTCAAGTTCAAGTTGAGTTCACCATCACCATGTTGATGTCGGTGTTGCGGTAGCTTATTTCGAAGATAAGACGGGTTTCTGAATGGCTTTTGCTGTCCGAGAGTATGACACTTAATCATAAGATAATATCCAAGTTGTCTTCAGAATGTTGGGTTCTTGGTCTGGCTTTCTCACCTTAGGTGATGTGTAAATGATTGCCAATTGTTTTGTCTTGGTGTATGCTTGTGTATTTGGTTAATTTTATTGCCTGTTTTTTACCTGAAATCATATGTGTGTATTATCCAAAATAATTGCACTAGTGTATTCATTATGGTCCTTTTTTGGTTTTGTTCCTGTTCTGGTCTGACTCACCTTCTGAATGGAAGTGCAAAATTCCAGGAAGGGATAATATTTATGAATTATTTATTCACTAATCATCTTATACCTTTTGTGACAGGTTCCTTCCCTCGGGTAATGAACAATCTATACCAATATAACTTGTCTTTTAGTTTTACTGTTGATAAAGTAGACATGTCTCTTACATATCAATATCTGCCGACTAAATTTCTACATCTCTTTGTTATATGGGAAATGATTAACACTTAGGAAACATGAGAATGAATAATACACAATCTTAACTAATGTGGTGAAACCATTTATCTATGTTTTGAAAATAACTGTCTGTTTCTGGTACAATTAAGCATTTATTGCAGTTATGCCTTGGGCCTTATCATACATAAATCATAACCTATTTTCAAGGGACTTTATTGTCACATAAAATGAATGCAATCTTACTAAAGTGTAGAAGACTTAACTGACAACTGTTTGTGTTTTAGCTGTTTTTGCATTGATATCCAAAATTTGCAGTTGTATGTGAAATACTAGTGACTAGCTGAACTATTTTACATGATAATGTATTGTATTTCTTGTAGGTTCAGAGTTTTCAATGATGTCACTGTTCAATCCTTGAAAAGCTGCTTCATAAACTTATGAGCTAAGGGTCCCAGCCCCCAGGATATGAAAGGCTACTTCTGTTTTTGGGGGTGGTGGTAATACTAATGATATTGACCACTTTTACATGTGAAAACAGCATAACCCATCTTATCATGTTGTATTGGGTATGGTCTGGTTTATGACTTGGTTCTCAAGCATAATTGTCAAATTATTGACTGGTGAGTACTGAGTGGTGACCTCAGTGAGACTCCATGTTTCCTTTATTCTCTGTGTCTCAATATCTGCCAGTCAAGTATCACAGTTGATTGTGTGCACCTTAAATGGGTTGTTTCTGTGGCACCTCCAACTGGCTCCAACTGCCTCTAACTGCCTCTAACTGCCTCTAACCTCCTCCAAACTTCTCTAGTCGTTCCTGTAGCTGCTCCAATCTGCTCCAAGCTCCTCCAAGCCCGCCTGAAACCTCCTCCAAACCCCTTCCAACTTGCTCCCGAAATCGAGGTGGGGACAACCGGAGGAGATTGGAGGAGTACGTTTATGGCGCGGCTGATACATTTGTTAATGTCAACAGATACCCAACCTTGGACGCAAACAGCCGATACTTCCTCCAAACGCCTCCAATCGTTCCCGTGGTGGCACCCAGACGGCAGCTCCGGGCTGCTCCAAACTTCTCCCGGGAGGCGCCACGGGAACAGACCCGTCGCGCCATAAACTACTCCTCCAATCTCCTCCGGCTGTCCCCATCTCGATTTCGGGAGCAAGTTTGAGGAGTTTGGGGGAGGGTTCGGGCGAGCTTGGAGGAGCTTGGGGCAGATTGGAGCAGCCACGGGGTCGATCGGAGGAGCTTGGAGGAGGTTAGAGGCAGTTTGAGCGAGTTGGAGGTGCCACGGGAACAGACCCACTGATTACAAATAACATCTGGGCCGGTTGGTGCGCAGCGTCCGGCCCGGGTGGCAGTCGGCGGCAGTCAGCTGGTCTGCTACAGGTCGGCGGCAGTCAGCTGGTCTGTCGCAGATCGGCGGCAGTCAGCTGGTCTGTCACAGGTCGGCGGCAGTCAGCTGGTCTGCCACAGGTCGGCGGCAGTCAGCTGGTCTGCCACAGGTCGGCGGCAGTCAGCTGGTCTGTCACAGGTTGGTGCGCAGCGTCCGGCCCGGGTGGCAGTCAGCTGGTCTGGCACAGGTCGGCGGCAGTCAGCCGGTCTGTCACAGGTCGGCGGCAGTCAGCTGGTCTGTCACAGGTCGGCGGCAGTCAGCTGGTCTGTCACAGGTCGGCGGCAGTCAGCTGGTCTGTCATAGGTCGGCGGCAGTCAGCTGGTCTGTCACAGGTCGAAGGTTAGCCGGTCTGTCACAGGTCGGCGGCAGTCAGCTGGTCTGTCACAGGTCGGCGGCAGTCAGCTGGTCTGCCACAGGTCGGCGGCAGTCAGCTGGTCTGTCACAGGTCGGCGGCAGTCAGCTGGTCTGTCACAGGTCGGCGGCAGTCAGCTGGTCTGTCACAGGTCGGCGGCAGTCAGCTGGTCTTTCACAGGTCGGCGGCAGTCAGCTGGTCTGTCACAGGTCGAAGGTTAGCCGGTCTGTGCCCGTCGCCAGACACCGCGCGCCGTGCGACACTTCCTGCCTGCACAACAGCTGCTCGGCTGAGGACGCGGCCGGCAGATACACAGTACACAGTACACACCCACCGACAGAACAACACTCGCCGGAGCTGTCACCGGCCGAAATCAGCCCAACCCATGGATGGCACTTTTGGAGAGTTTCTTTGAGTTCCTAGCTCTTCTTGATGCCGCTCGATATTGGCAAGTGTTTATCGAAAGTTTGAATTGGAAATATGATGTTACTACTGTTAATACCGACAGCATTGATTGATCGTGATGCTGGTGGGGGTGGTAGGAAGGCCTTAGGGTAAACCCAAATGTAACAAATATCTCTGTTACAACGGGAACCGCGTTTTCCCCATTGCTCCTTGCGAGTTTTTTTTAAACCTATTTTTTTTTGCTTAATTTTGCTAAAATCGGCCGAACTTCAATCCATTTTCGGCAAGAAAATATTATTCAAATTATCGATTGCCGCACCATTTTGGAAGGCTCTCGCAAGGAGCAATCGGGAAAACACGGTTCCCGTTGTATCGGAGATATTTGTTACATTTCGGTCCACCCTAGGAAGGCCTGTGTGGCTGAATCCGTAAGGCTGTTATCTGGCGAGGGATTTAGTACTATTCCATATTATTGTATAGTACCTACTACGAGTATCTACTTTCTAATAAGCTCCGGGCATTACACTTGTAGACCTTGTTTTAGTTATGCACTATCTGCCGATAGTTGAGACTCAAGAGTGTGTTAAGTGAGATATCGTTACGGCTCTTCTACCCCCCGCATGACATCACACAGTACCGATATTGAAAGCCGAACACATTTACATCATCTCCAGCGAATAAACTTATGGATTATGTTCCAATGAATGCTAAGATTGAAGCTATCCATCGCTGAGAGATTTGTCTTTTCCTAAGTGCGCCGATTTAGAGTGTGGTGCGATGCTGAGCGGCACGGCTCAACGGTAGCTGCTGGTTAGACACATGCTCACGACTGTGAGCTCTGATGCCGGTGTGATCAGTCAACAAGAGGAGAGCTTCTCACGAATTTTTAGAAACAATGCCTAGTGTTCGCTGGTTTTGGGTAAATTGGGAAAATGTGTGGCTCTCATTGATATTTGTGCGGTGAATACCGGGCAAACACCTGCCTGCACGAATCGGCTGGTTCCCATGTGTAAATGTTGTGATCATCGTTTGTTCGGGTGATATTGAGGCACACACATGGTGTCGGCATGGGCACACATGTGCGTACAGTGCCCAGTGTGCGTTGCCCCAAAGCGGATCCGGGTATACCATCCTTAGGATTTGCCTCCTGGAACAATCTGGGAACCGCTGAAATATTTGTTGAGGGACCCACTAGGAGCCGATCTGATAAGCATTTTTTTTTTGTCAGAAGATCCACGGGATCCATTATAGATATCCATAACTTATAAACCAATAATTTTTTGACTAAATATTTTGTTGATTGTTAAATTAAATGGCAGATACTATATCTGATGTTGCATTTTGTCTAGCAATGACTTGATTTCACTGTAATTTTAGCTTTCTATCCCGTCGGATTCAAGATCCCGTTAGATCATAGATCCACTTTGAATATAAATCACGTGATCCTGTGGGATCCGAGATATGCGGCTAAATTTCACCGGCGTTCCGTTGGGATCCCAGATCTACCGTTACCTTTTGTTGTGTTGCTGTTACGATCGTAACCCGCGCACTGCAGGGGAGGTTGATTTACGCCCCCACCCACCCCAGGTTTTTCAAAGATAGCGAAAAAACGGCGGCGCTGCGCGCCGCCGGGTTTTGTCACACCTGTTAGGACATCAATTGCGCACACTTAGAGAAAACAAAAAACCTCGGGTCATCTCAGGTCAGGTCACCAGACCAGGTCAAGTGACCCCACCTCCAAAAATGTTTGCAGTTGTGCGAAAGCCAGTTTTTCACCGCTCAGTTTGAAACTTACAGGATGTCATGAGGGCATAAGAACTTACAATTCGTTTATCTCGGAATTTTGATATCGGTGACCTAAGGTTAGGTCAATTTCGTAACCTCCCCATAATAAGTAAATGGGGAAATATACAAATGCTTCCTTTTTCAAGGATATGCATGATATTAGTACAATTACTTCTGGATCATGTTATTATAGGATATTCTTGATGATTCAAGTGTAAGTTTTGTTCAGTGACCCCTATTGGGTCATTTGAGGTCATGCGAGGTCACCATCACCTTTTTTCTCAATAATTCCCGACATAATGCAGATAGAGAAGTAAAACAGACATCAATGTGTTTGTCTCGTCGAGACACGTCTTCCCATATGCAACATTCATTACTTGGGTCACCACTTGACCTTGACCTGAGGTCATTGTTTTTTTTTAAAGTTTACTTAACAAGGTCACCATGTATATCATTCGAAGCGCCTTGACAAGATAAACATAATGGCGTAAACAGTTTTCCGTTATCTTTATTAAGTACAAATTTAATAGCAAAAACGATTTAGGAAAAAAACGGCACTTTTTTCTTTTTTGACCTCTGTGGAGCCTCAAATGTTGACCTGAGATCAAATTTGAGGACACCTTTCCGATTGAAATTTTACTGGCTGGCGTTTGCTTTTTTTCCGTTTGTTTCTAACTAGCATAGTTTCTGAGATATATGGGAGTTTCTGGAGCGATATCCTAAAACAGGAACACAAACCTGGAACATTTGACCTTTGATGACCTCTGGTGACCTCAATTTTGACCTGACCTAAAACAATACTGAATACTTTCGATAGAACAGTATCAAGCTATCAAATGCCGCTTTTCACTTCTCGCTACGTAGCGTAGTTTTCGAGATCTCAGGGGGGGGGGGCGGAAATCAACCCCCCTGCAGTTCGTGTTCGGCGCAAAGCCCCTGCAGTGCGCGGGTTAAACCGTCATTGAGTTTTGTTGAGCGGTCTTCTTGGATCTGGGATCCGTTTCTGGGATCCATTGCCGACAGTGTCCGTCCGGGGGAGCCACAGTCGAAGCGACGCGCTCCGCGGCCAGACGGCGCCGGCTGTGGCGGAGGCGCCGGCCGGACGGTGGCTCGGATAGCACTGTCGGCTGCCGGCCGGCACACTCGCAGGCGAGCTCCCAGTTTGTTAGGCTTTTCCGGACTTGGAACATGTTTTGTTGGCCTCACTTATCAGGGCCGGTGATGATATTTGCATTTATTTGCTTATGTTATGGTGATTGGTGGGTGAGTTGCGATGTTGTTGCAATTTTTACCTGGCACTACGAAGGATAGTAGGTATACACATTTATTGAAATGCTAGTTGATAATTGGTTTGGGGCTGCTAGTGTTGTACTTTTTTGAATTCTCTGTGTGCCGGTGTGGTTATCAGAACATCAAGACTGTGGCTACTGGGAATGAAAAAGTGGCATCTCTAGGCCGGCTCGACCGCGCCGCCGCCGCCGCCGGCGTCGGCGCCGGCGGCGACCTTGTAGTTCAGCTGTCACGACGCCAGTTCCCATGCAACGGGAGTCGACGTCGGCGGCGGCGGCGGTGGCGGGGGCTGCGTCTGGCGGCCGGTGCAGCTGTGGCGGCGGCGGGGCTCGGGGCTGCGTCGCCGCCGTCTGCTCTCACGCTGCCGGTGTCTGTCTGTGTGTCCGTCGCCTGGGACCGGCGACGGGAACGGGCCACTGGCGCCCACATGGCCGCTGGTGACTCACCGGGCCGGCATTCGCGGCGGCGGCGGTACTGGCCGGCGGCATGACTGTCACCGGCAGCCGGGGGTTCACCAGGACCACTGCATTGGCGGCGGCAGAGAACATCCAGCACTACTACACCGCCCAGTACGCCGTGTGGGCCGCCCAGTACGCCGTGTGGGCCGCCCAGTACGCCGTGTGGGCCGCCCAGTACGCCGTGTGGGCCGCCCAGTACGCCGTGTGGGCCGCCCAGTACGCCGTGCACGGCTGATTGGCTTGTCTGCGCCGCTGGCGGCCGCCGCGGCGGAGGCGGCGCGGTTGTAGGTCACAATCGCATGCGCCGCTACCCGGCGGCGGAGGAATGCCTTTGTTGGAGATCGCCACCGCTCGTTCATTTATCACAGCGCTGGTGCTTCGTCTGTCGACGAACGTTGCCACACTGGCGCGTCTCGTTCGCCGCCGTTGCTGCAGAACATCGCGCTGTGGTGGCTGCGCCGCGCCGGCCCGAGCTGCCGCTGTGGCGCTGCATTCCAATCGGCTTCATCTGCGCTGTCCATCAAAGCGGCGATGCCGCGTGTTGTATCGACATCTCTCTCGACCTGCTGACCCGGCCCAGTGAAAGGATTCCGGCGGCGCCTCCTGCACCGGCCGCTAATTGGCCAGAGAATGGCGCGAGCTGTTGGCGCGCACTAAACCTCTAGTTATCGATTCATCAAGCTGAGTAAGTGCTAACATATCAGTACATTCGGTGAGAGAACACGCAACATTCGGTGAGAGAACACGCAACATTCGGTATAATCCGAGACTCGTGCCGGAATGCAGGCCGGCTGCAAACGCTGTGTTTTCATTGCAGCTCCTTCAATGACCCCGCGCCAGCATGGGGATTTAAAATGTTGATTTAAAAAGCATGGGCCATACTCGTTGGCTATAGGCTATACAAGTGATCCTGACTTAGAAGCCCCCGGACTTCCAGCGGTGGGGCGCTCGAAAAAAACCCCAGCTTTGCTGAGTATTTGTGCATACAAAAGTTGAAATGTCTGGGGGTTCTGATTACCTTTTGTTGATGGAACGTTTGGTCTGTGTATGACCAGCGGTGACCGCTGCTGCTGCTGCGGCATCAGTGACCGGGTGTGGTGTGTGTATGACCTGAGTTGACCGTGTCACACGGGGCCAGGTCGGCGGCCCGGTCTCCGTGTCTGACCTGAGTTGACCAGGTCGGCGGCCGTGTCTGATCTGTGTTGACCGGGTCGGCGGCCCGGTCTCTCCGTGTCTGACCTGAGTTGACCGGGTTGGCGGCCCGGTCTCTCCGTGTCTGACCTGTGTTGACCGGGTCGGCGGCCCGGTCTCCAGTCATGCCGGCCCTGCAGCTGGCGGTCGCTCACCGGGCCGGTGCAGTCTGGCATGACCCAGTGCCACATTCCGATCAGTTCATCTCGCCGGCTGGACGTGCCTGCCGGCGGCGGCGGCGTGCTGGGTAGGCTGGCTCGGAGCTGAGGCAGCGGTAGTGTGTGAGTCGGCTGTCTTGGTGGTCTGGCCGCTGTAAGTTGTTCACGGCCGGTGAACAGGGGTTATCGGGCACCGGACGGGTTACCACTGAGCTGTCACCGCACCCGCCGCCCTGACGCCGTACTGACACGACACCGCGCTGACACCCGTCACCTGACGCGTCTGACACCGTTGACGCCGCCTCTGACACCCCTGGCTGCGCCCGTTCCGACCCGGCTGTGGTACATTGCCGGTGGGTTGGGGCGGCTTTCGCTGCACGACTGCTGCATTCCCCGGCGGCGGCGGCGGAGGAGGCGGAGGCGGAGGCGGATGTTGCTCCCCGGTCAGCTGATTCTGTTCCGTGGTCAGCTGATACTGTTTTCCGTCAGACTGGTCTTTCCGGGCCTCACTGTCGCCAAGTTGTTATAACGAAGTTCCTTTTGATGCAGTTTCATTTGATCATTTCTTGACCTCTGCTAGGTTAGATCGGAATTCCTTTGCTAAGCAAGCTGGCAAGATGATGATGTGAAATGATGTTAGATTCTTCAGGAAGGCTGGCCTCTGCGGAGAGGCTCTAATGAAGACGAATGGTGCTGAGCTGCGTTGCTTGCAGCCGTGTGTGTGTGTGTGTGTGTGTGTGTGTGTGTGTGTGTGTGTGTGTGTGTGTGTGTGTGTGTGTGTGTGTGTGTGTGTGTGTGTGTCTGTGTCTGTCTGTGTCTGTGTCTGTGTCTGTGTCTGTGTCTGTGTCTGTGTCTGTGTCTGTGTCTGTGTCTGTGTCTGTGTCTGTGTCTGTGTCTGTGTCTGTGTCTGTGTCTGTGTCTGTGTCTGTGTCTGTGTCTGTGTCTGTGTCTGTGTCTGTGTCTGTGTCTGTGTCTGTGTCTGTGTCTGTGTCTGTGTCTGTGTCTGTGTCTGTGTCTGTGTCTGTGTCTGTGTCTGTGTCTGTGTCTGTGTCTGTGTCTGTGTCTGTGTCGGTGTCGGTGTCGGTGTCGGTGTCGGTGTCGGTGTCGGTGTCGGTGTCGGTGTCGGTGTCGGTGTCGGTGTCGGTGTCGGTGTCGGTGTCGGTGTCGGTGTCGGTGTCGGTGTCGGTGTCGGTGTCGGTGTCGGTGTCGGTGTCGGTGTCGGTGTCGGTGTCGGTGTCGGTGTCGGTGTCGGTGTCGGTGTCGGTGTCGGTGTCGGTGTCGGTGTCGGTGTCGGTGTCGGTGTCGGTGTCGGTGTCGGTGTCGGTGTCGGTGTCGGTGTCGGTGTCGGTGTCGGTGTCGGTGTCGGTGTCGGTGTCGGTGTCGGTGTCGGTGTCGGTGTCGGTGTCGGTGTCGGTGTCGGTGTCGGTGTCGGTGTCGGTGTCGGTGTCGGTGTCGGTGTCGGTGTCGGTGTCGGTGTCTGTGTCTGTGTGCAGGACAGGTGTGCAGACTTGAGGGCTCCTTCTGGTGAAGGGCCGACCGTGGGCTGGATACCAGCGAGGCTGCGAGAACCAGCCGCTTGGCCTCCTGTGATGGCGCCGTAAGAAACGGAGGCTGGCAATGCTCTGTTACAGGAGGGGCCGACGAACGAACCCCCGCTGAGGGCCGGCCTTTAGTGTCTCAGATCATGGCCTACTCTGCTGGCCGCGGTACATGCTTGGCATGATCTGCTAGCCGCGGTGCTGCCGCGGCACATGCTTGGCATGCTCTGTTAGCCGCGGTGCTGCCGCGGCACATGCTTGGCATGCTCTGCTAGCCGCGGTGCTGCCGCGGCACATGCTTGGCATGCTCTGTTAGCCGCGGTGCTGCCGCGGCACATGCTTGGCATGCTCTGTTAGCCGCGGTGCTGCCGCGGCACATGCTTGGCATGCTCTGTTAGCCGCGGTGCTGCCGCGGCACATGCTTGGCATGCTCTGTTAGCCGCGGTGCTGCCGCTGTGCTGCCGCGGTGCTGCCGCGGTGCTGCCCCGGTGCAGCCGCGGTGCAGCCGCGGTGCTGCCGCGGTGCTGCCGCGGTGCAGCCGCGGTGCTGCCGCGGTGCTGCCGCGGTGCTGCCGCGGTGCAGCCGCGGTGCAGCCGCGGTGCAGCCGCGGTGCTGCCGCGGTGCTGCCGCGGTGCTGCCGCGGTGCTGCCGCGGTGCTGCCGCGGTGCAGCCGCGGTGCTGCCGCGGTGCAGCCGCGGTGCTGCCGCGGTGCTGCCGCGGTGCAGCCGCGGTGCAGCCGCGGTGCTGCCGCGGTGCTGCCGCGGTGCAGCCGCGGTGCTGCCGCGGTGCTGCCGCGGTGCAGCGACGGTTGATCAATGATCACTGGCAGGTCCCGCCTGGTCTCCCGGCGCCGCGGAGGTCCCGCCTGGTCTCCCGGCGCCGCGGAGGTCCCGCCTGGTCTCCCGGCGCCGCGGAGGTCCCGCCTGGTCTCCCGGCGCCGCGGAACCATTGACAAACTTATCTCCCTGTAACGGGTCACAGATCAATCAACGGGACACAGTCCCACGATCATTCGGTCACAGCGGAGTGACCGCGGTCGCACGATCTCCAGCGATGATAATTATCATTGAACACTAAATTGTCGAGCTGACCAAATGAGCCAGACTGCTGGCGGCCTCTGAATGAGCCTCCTTATCACCAGGGAGTGCAGGTACAGGCTGCACGGCACTGGTGAGTGGTGATGGCACCGATCAGAGTGTGACGGACGCCGGGCGGCACCTCGACTCTGTCTGTCTGTCTGTCTGTCTGTCTGTCTGTCTGTCTGTCTGTCTGTCTGATGGTCCGTCGGCCGTGGTCTGGGGCGGATGGCTGATGTGGGTGATGTGGGTGATGTGACGACACCCCAGCAGCGGCCACCGACACCAGCGTAACCCAGAACTGTGGGAAGACGGCGCCAGACGCCCCGGCACGGCGCTCTGTTTTCTTTGGCGACTTTTTAGTGCGGGCGCCGGTAAAACAAATACCGGTCGGTCGGTGATCTGACGCGGTGCCGCCTCGCCCGCCGGTAAACACGTCCTGCGCGGGGGTTAGTGTGGCTGAGGTATGCGTGAGAACTGTCACGAACGGCTGGCCGAATGTTCAGCGGTGCGATTTGTAAACAAACACAAAATAAACGAATTAACATGGGATTCGATGTTTGCGACCGATTTGGTGTCGTTTCTAGAGCAATTTATGAATGTGATTATGAATACTGAGAGACATTGATTCTTCGCTTTCATCAGAGCGAAACAATGCATGGTTCATTTGCATGGGTTGTTCCTCAATGGCAATGTCTTTTTCGTGTCCGTTATTATGTCTTCATCAACATCCAATGCACAGTGGGCACACAGTTTGTGGGACAGCATAGTTTGTGGTATTTTTTATTGAAAGTACAAATCATCAGCAGCCCGAAATACCGAAAAAAATTTTTTTTTGTTATGTGAATGAGCAATTGTATATTATAACATTAATAATTGGGGTATGTTATTTGACATAGCTGACCAACAGAATTACAAATTTAGTTAAGCCTACAATGTTTAATCCGCGGTTCTCCGCTTTGATGCAGCATTGTTATGCCTCGTTAGGGTTTACACTTTGTGTCTAAACAAAGAAACCTTGCGCATGTTTGCGCTTTTTTATTTCCGAGCATATGTTACAGTGTACATCACTATTAACTCTGCGCCATTACAATGCCCGGATCTCTGCTGTCCCTAGTTAACTGGCCGTACAAAGGCCATTTTTAAAGATAAAAGTATAAAGATAGCAAATGACAAGAGCTACAAAATGGCTATCTCGGATTTTGGATTTTTGCTTTTTGACCCACAAATGCATTTTTTTTAAAAGATGCCCTCAAAATAAAACTTTTCAAACATTTTCCAAAAACCGGAATATATGTTGGAGAACCACATATGGCCAATATCCAAACCAAATTTCAAAGCAATATCTTTGTTTTTGACTAATGTATGGCTCCCTAAGTAAGAGTAACTCTGACGTCATATTTTTTTATTGCGTTTTTGTCTTTTATTGACCAGACCAGACCAGATGCAGACAAATACATGCCAGCACTGTATTTCTGAGACAGAACGGGTCTAGGAACATGCATTTTGTATTTATATTTATCAATTTCAAATTTTGACCTTATGACCTGACCTTGATCTGAGCTGAGCCTGGCACTTACTTCACTTAAATGAGGGCAGATGTTAAATGACTATCACTATCGAATTATACGTGAAAAATAACCCATAAAACATGTGTCGCATGACTTTGGTAGATTTTCTGCGCATAGTGACCTTTTGTGACCTGACCTTGACCTTGACCTTTGCCAAGAATCTCACTTTAGCTCATGCGGGATGTGTATTATACCTTTTGGAGCATTTTGGGTGATCATGGTCGCAATCAAAGGCTTGGGATAGAAAGTATGGCCCATAAACTAAAATGCCTCGATTTTGACCTTTGATCCGACTTTGACCTAATATGGGACCTCAATTCCACAATTTCGAGTATGCTTTAGATGTGAGTCACTGAGAGCTTTCGAATGCCGCCTTGCGCGTCTCGCTGCGATCATTGGTTCCGGAGATAACGAGGGGTGGGGGCAATATTTGCCTCCCCCTTCCCGGTCAATGCCGGATAAAAGAAAGTGCATATTTTGAACTTCTTGATTCATCAGCTATCGATTGATATGCTACGTATCAAACCGATGCCGTAAATTGAAGCAGAAACGCCGTGTCGCGCTAAAAGGCCGTTCTCGCCCACTGTGCAATGGCGCCGAGTTTCTTTTTGTCGTCGACCACCGTGATTGTGTGGCGAAAATTGATCGTGTTTTGATTGTTCGAAGGTCGAAGTTCAAATAGTCTTACTCGCCAGAGGTTTAATCGGTAAATTAATCGGTTGTTTCAGTTTATGGAACTTGGATGGCGTTCATCCATCACAATCCTGTCGTCATTCTGTAGTGTATATCACCAATTCTCACCTCTCAGTCGAGCAATTGATCAAGTAGCCGTAAAACACCACATTCCGGATGTTGGAACATTTTATTTTCATTGCGGTTACACGCTGAATCACGTTTTTGGATATTCCACAGTTTGTTGTATTCATATGCTACATAGTATGGGATGTGCTTTGCTTTTTCATACAACATCCGGAAACATTGAGTCGGTTAATCAACGTGATGTTCCCTTTGTGCAGACTGATTGCCATTTTACTGCTAAAAGTCGAAACCATGCTCCTACAGCGCCCTATCATTTATTATTTTCAACAAAATGACTGAAGTATGTTCATGGGTGGTGGGCCTCGCAGCAGGAGCAGCAGCAGCAGCAGCAGCAGCAGTAACCGGCTGTCACCCGCCCGTCCCTCCCCGGCCGGACGGCCGGCTGGCTGGGTGAGGGGCGCCTGCCTGATGATGAACCCGAAGGTCCTTGAACCGCCCTTTTTCCCGACCGGCGCGGACAAAGGCTGCGATCCGACGGCCGTGCGGTGGTCGTCTGGTGGTCTGAGCCTCGACCTGGGCAGAGGCCCGTGCTCTGATCTGTCTGGTGGCTAGTGTCCGTCTGACCCGTCTGACCCGACAGACCCCACAGGCTGACAGCTGAAACCTGATCTGACCGACCTCTGACCGGGGTAGCATACTTCAGTTCAACCCCTTGTTCCAGATCTGCCTCGCTGTCTGTGGCCTATCGCCCGTATCGTCTCCCCTTTTCCCGGAAGCTTCCGTCCCCGCCCCGTTCCCCTCCAGCGTCACGTGACCATCTGTGACGAGGGGAGGGGGGCACCCTGTGGCTGTGGGGACCACGTGTCCAGTGTCGGTGCCGCCCGTGGCCGCCCGGGCCGCCCCGCCGCCTCCCGGCCGTGCACTGGTGGTGGCGGAGCGGCGGCGGCGGCGGCAGTCGGTGGCAGCGGTCGGCGGCGGTCACTGGTGTCAGGCGGTAAAGCAGTGACTATCCTTCTGTAGCCCGTCGGTGTCAGTGCCGTTGTTCACTGTCCAGTCTGTGTGGTGCACGGCGCCTCTGACGTCGAGACGGTGGTTCGGCCGTTCGCAGGACACCGGCATGTGGTAGCGCCGGGCCGAGCCAGCTGCCTGCCATGGCGGGCCGAGAGCGGTCGCCGGCCGACCCGACAGCCGGCTTCGTCTGTCCCGGCACAGAGTTCCTGCGCCAGGCCACAAACTACGAGGAGATCGGACTCATCGGAAACGGTGAGCAGGCGGCGGGGGAGGTAGAGAGAGAGGGGGGGGGGGGGGGGTATGCCTTGGGCAAGAGCAGCGTCAGGTGTGGTGCGAGGACGAGTTTGTCCACCAGAGGTTTAAGTGAATAGCCAGATCACGCACTGTATGAGTGTGCATTGCCTCGCCGCTGCATGTTGGAGCCGCCAGCTGGACGTGTTTCCGGCCGTCCGGTCCGGGCTAGGAACGTCGGTCCTATATAATGTACGGATCTATCGGCGTTCTCGGGCCGTATCCGTATGACGTATCTCTTGCCACACGTCCGTGTGAGTGAAGGGCACTGAGGAATGGAGGGTAGTTTGAATGTTGTGGGATTCATTGTGGGGGTTTCCTTCGTGATATGCATTGGCATGCGTTCGTGACGCTTTTTGCTTTGCTCCCTTTGCCCCTGGTATTCCCGACTTTTCTCTGTTCCCCTCTTCCTCCTGTCTTTCCTCCGATTCCTCTCTTCTCTTTTTTTTTGTCATTCCCCTCTCCTATATCCTTTTCGTTTGTTGTCCTCTCTGTGCTCTTTCTGTCCTTTAACTATCCTTCATGTTTCCCCTGCTCTCCCCGTTCTTTCCCTGTCCTCCCTCTGTCCTCCCTCGTCATCCCTCTATCCTCTATGATTTCGCTCTGTTCTCCCTCTGTTCTCTATGTCCTATCTCTCTCTTCTCCTTTCCGTCCTCTCCGTCCTCCCTCTATCCTCTCTCTCTATCTCTGTCCTCTCCCGTTCCGCTGCGCGGCTGACCCCAGCCGAAGCACCGTTGTGTGTCGGCGGGCCAGCCGGCTCGACCCTCCCAAATACCGGAGATGGTCGTAATTACGGTGTGCCCCGCGCACTCCTGGACCACGGACCCTGGCTCACCTGACCACTGCACACGCTACACACACTACACACACTACACACACTACACACACTATACACACTACACACGCTCTGCGTAGTTCAGAGGGCGCTGACCGGCGTGTGGAGCTGAGCCGCACCGCCGGCATGAATGCCGAGGACAATGACTGGGCACAGCGCGCTCTCTGGCGCTCCCTCACATGGCTGAGCAGCTCGCAGCAGCTCGAGTATGGCAGTGGCTGAGCAGCTCGCTCCGACAGGCTAGCTCGCTCCGACAGGCCGCTCCGACAGGCTGCCCCGACAGCTCGCTCTGACAGGCCGCTCCGACAGGCTGCCCCGACAGGCTGCTCCGACAGGCCAGCTCGCTCCGACAGGCCGCTCCGACAGGCCGCTCCGACAGGCTGCCCCGACAGGCCAGGCCGCCCCGACAGGCCGCTCCGACAGGCCGCTCCGATAGGCCGCTCCGACAGGCCGCCCCGACAGGCTGCCCCGACAGGCTGCCCCAACAGGCCGCTCCGACAGGCTGCCCCGACAGGCCGCCCCGGCAGGCTGCCTCGACAGGCCAGCTCGCTCCGACAGGCCACTCCGACAGGCCGCCCCGACAGGCTGCCCCGACAGGCCAGCTCGCTCCGACAGGCCGCTCTGACAGGCTGCTCCGACAGGCCGCTCCGACAGGCTGCCCCGACAGGCCGCTCCGACAGGCCGCTCCGATAGGCTGCCCCGACAGGCCAGCTCGCTCCAACAGGCTGCCCCGACAGGCCGCTCCGACAGGCTGTCCCGACAGGCTGCTCCGACAGGCCCCGACAGGCTCTGCCAGGCTCCAGCTCGCTTTCAAGGCATCTGTGTTGGGTTGGTCGCATGTACTCTCGAGGCTCGCGCCCCTGTTTTGTCCTCAGTTCCTTTGAATATGCTGTGTCCGTTTGGCTCCTACCCTGCTGAGCTGTATCGTGTGTTGGTCCCGGTCTTCCGCTCGTCTCGCCGCTCCCGTCCGTTCCTGTTTAATTCTGGTCACTCCTGTTAGATCCTGTCTGGTCCTCTTCCCTCCTCTTTGCTCCTTACCTGACCACTGCGCGTCGGATCCCGGGTCGGGTGCCACAAGGCGCTGCGACCCGTGAGAAAGTGCTCCGCCGCCACCGCCATTGCCTGCCGAGTCGGCACTCGGCAGCTGTTGTGACGCCGCCGCCGCCGCCGTGCAATGAATGGCTCGACAATGGCGGCGGGGCGGCTGTGCTTGGCGGGGGCCCCGGCGGGGATACCGGCGGCGGCGCAGGACACATGACCGTCTGTCTGGCCGACTGGCTGCTGTCGGCCACTGTTTGTCATGTCAATGTGCAGAGTGAGTGCCGTCCCGGGCGACGCGCTGAACCTTGTGGAGTCCCCGGTACTGTCTGAGCTAGTCTCACCTACTAGACTGGTCTGGCATGTCAATGTGCAGAGTGAGTGCCGTCCCGGGCGACGCGCCGAACCTTGTGGAGTCCCCGGTACTGTCTGAGCTAGTCTCACCTACTAGACTGGTCTGGCATGTCAATGTGCAGAGTGAGTGCCGTCCCGGGCGACGCGCTGAACCTTGTGGAGTCCCCGGTACTGTCTGAGCTAGTCTCACCTACTAGACTGGTCTGGCATGTCAATGTGCAGAGTGAGTGCCGTCCCGGGCGACGCGCCGAACCTTGTGGAGTCCCCGGTACTGTCTGAGCTAGTCTCACCTACTAGACTGGTCTGGCATGTCAATGTGCAGAGTGAGTGCCGTCCCGGGCGACGCGCTGAACCTTGTGGAGTCCCCGGTACTGTCTGAGCTAGTCTCACCTACTAGACTGGTCTGGCATGTCAATGTGCAGAGTGAGTGCCGTCCCGGGCGACGCGCCGAACCTTGTGGAGTCCCCGGTACTGTCTGAGCTAGTCTCACCTACTAGACTGGTCTGGCATGTCAATGTGCAGAGTGAGTGCCGTCCCGGGCGACGCGCTGAACCTTGTGGAGTCCCCGGTACTGTCTGAGCTAGTCTCACCTACTAGACTGGTCTGTCATGTCAATGTGCAGAGTGAGTGCTGCCCCGGGCGACGCGCTGAACCTTGTGGAGTCCCCGGTACTGTCTGAGCTAGTCTCACCTCTAGACTGGTCTGTCATGTCAATGTGCAGAGTGAGTGTATGTATGTATGTATTAACGTAAACAGACCGTTCCACACGACAGGGTTATTCTTCGGTCTTCCATACATGAACATACAAATGAGTGAGCTAAAACAGTAAAAAGTGAGCTAAAACAGTTTGCCCTGTTTTGCCGACATCGTACAATTATTGAGCAATGTAAAATATAATGGGCGACACTGCATTCAGAACACACTGAGATTAAATATGCGCATTGTATGAATGGCTAGCCCTATACAAGAATGTGCGCTTTCCGTGATTGTTTCTAGGTCGAGGCAAGGCTAGATGTTTCGATTGTCGGGTATCACGCTCCAGTATTTCGTAGTTGAACTGGATGCGCGACGCCAACGACGAAGGTTTCGCTCTAGTTATAACCTTATGCAACATGCACAAGTCAGAGTATTTTACTAAATCTAACGCATTAACCCCGGAGTCCCCGGAGTGCCGTCCCGGGCGACGCGCTGAACCTTGTGGAGTCCCCGGTACTGTCTGAGCTAGTCTCACCTACTAGACTGGTCTGTCATGTCAATGTGCAGAGTGAGTGCCGTCCCGGGCGACGCGCTGAACCTTGCGGAGTCCCCGGTACTGTCTGAGCTAGTCTCACCTACTAGACTGGTCTGTCATGTCAATGTGCAGAGTGAGTGCTGCCCCGGGCGACGCGCTGAACCTTGTGGAGTCCCCGGTACTGTCTGAGCTAGTCTCACCTACTAGACTGGTCTGTCATGTCAATGTGCAGAGTGAGTGCTGCCCCGGGCGACGCGCTGAACCTTGTGGAGTCCCCGGTACTGTCTGAGCTAGTCTCACCTACTAGACTGGTCTGTCATGTCAATGTGCAGAGTGAGTGCTGCCCCGGGCGACGCGCTGAACCTTGTGGAGTCCCCGGTACTGTCTGAGCTAGTCTCACCTACTAGACTGGTCTGTCATGTCAATGTGCAGAGTGAGTGCCGTCCCGGGCGACGCGCCGAACCTTGTGGAGTCCCCGGTACTGTCTGAGCTAGTCTCACCTACTAGACTGGTCTGTCATGTCAATGTGCAGAGTGAGTGCTGCCCCGGGCGACGCGCTGAACCTTGTGGAGTCCCCGGTACTGTCTGAGCTAGTCTCACCTACTAGACTGGTCTGTCATGTCAATGTGCAGAGTGAGTGCCGTCCCGGGCGACGCGCCGAACCTTGTGGAGTCCCCGGTACTGTTTGAGCTAGTCTCACCTACTAGACTGGTCTGTCATGTCAATGTGCAGAGTGAGTGCCGTCCCGGGCGACGCGCTGAACCTTGTGGAGTCCCCGGTACTGTCTGAGCTAGTCTCACCTACTAGACTGGTCTGGCATGTCAATGTGCAGAGTGAGTGCCGTCCCGGGCGACGCGCTGAACCTTGTGGAGTCCCCGGTACTGTCTGAGCTAGTCTCACCTACTAGACTGGTCTGTCATGTCAATGTGCAGAGTGAGTGCCGTCCCGGGCGACGCGCCGAACCTTGTGGAGTCCCCGGTACTGTCTGAGCTAGTCTCACCTACTAGACTGGTCTGTCATGTCAATGTGCAGAGTGAGTGCCGTCCCGGGCGACGCGCCGAACCTTGTGGAGTCCCCGGTACTGTCTGAGCTAGTCTCACCTACTAGACTGGTCTGGCATGTCAATGTGCAGAGTGAGTGCCGTCCCGGGCGACGCGCTGAACCTTGTGGAGTCCCCGGTACTGTCTGAGCTAGTCTCACCTACTAGACTGGTCTGTCATGTCAATGTGCAGAGTGAGTGCTGCCCCGGGCGACGCGCTGAACCTTGTGGAGTCCCCGGTACTGTCTGAGCTAGTCTCACCTCTAGACTGGTCTGTCATGTCAATGTGCAGAGTGAGTGTATGTATGTATGTATTAACGTAAACAGACCGTTCCACACGACAGGGTTATTCTTCGGTCTTCCATACATGAACATAAAAATGAGTGAGCTAAAACAGTAAAAAGTGAGCTAAAACAGTTTGCCCTGTTTTGCCGACATCGTACAATTATTGAGCAATGTAAAATATAATGGGCGACACTGCATTCAGAACACACTGAGATTAAATATGCGCATTGTATGAATGGCTAGCCCTATACAAGAATGTGCGCTTTCCGTGATTGTTTCTAGGTCGAGGCAAGGCTAGATGTTTCGATTGTCGGGTATCACGCTCCAGTATTTCGTAGTTGAACTGGATGCGCGACGCCAACGACGAAGGTTTCGCTCTAGTTATAACCTTATGCAACATGCACAAGTCAGAGTATTTTACTAAATCTAACGCATTAACCCCGGAGTCCCCGGAGTGCCGTCCCGGGCGACGCGCTGAACCTTGTGGAGTCCCCGGTACTGTCTGAGCTAGTCTCACCTACTAGACTGGTCTGTCATGTCAATGTGCAGAGTGAGTGCCGTCCCGGGCGACGCGCTGAACCTTGCGGAGTCCCCGGTACTGTCTGAGCTAGTCTCACCTACTAGACTGGTCTGTCATGTCAATGTGCAGAGTGAGTGCTGCCCCGGGCGACGCGCTGAACCTTGTGGAGTCCCCGGTACTGTCTGAGCTAGTCTCACCTACTAGACTGGTCTGTCATGTCAATGTGCAGAGTGAGTGCTGCCCCGGGCGACGCGCTGAACCTTGTGGAGTCCCCGGTACTGTCTGAGCTAGTCTCACCTACTAGACTGGTCTGTCATGTCAATGTGCAGAGTGAGTGCTGCCCCGGGCGACGCGCTGAACCTTGTGGAGTCCCCGGTACTGTCTGAGCTAGTCTCACCTACTAGACTGGTCTGTCATGTCAATGTGCAGAGTGAGTGCCGTCCCGGGCGACGCGCCGAACCTTGTGGAGTCCCCGGTACTGTCTGAGCTAGTCTCACCTACTAGACTGGTCTGTCATGTCAATGTGCAGAGTGAGTGCTGCCCCGGGCGACGCGCTGAACCTTGTGGAGTCCCCGGTACTGTCTGAGCTAGTCTCACCTACTAGACTGGTCTGTCATGTCAATGTGCAGAGTGAGTGCCGTCCCGGGCGACGCGCCGAACCTTGTGGAGTCCCCGGTACTGTCTGAGCTAGTCTCACCTACTAGACTGGTCTGTCATGTCAATGTGCAGAGTGAGTGCCGTCCCGGGCGACGCGCTGAACCTTGTGGAGTCCCCGGTACTGTCTGAGCTAGTCTCACCTACTAGACTGGTCTGGCATGTCAATGTGCAGAGTGAGTGCCGTCCCGGGCGACGCGCTGAACCTTGTGGAGTCCCCGGTACTGTCTGAGCTAGTCTCACCTACTAGACTGGTCTGTCATGTCAATGTGCAGAGTGAGTGCCGTCCCGGGCGACGCGCCGAACCTTGTGGAGTCCCCGGTACTGTCTGAGCTAGTCTCACCTACTAGACTGGTCTGTCATGTCAATGTGCAGAGTGAGTGCCGTCCCGGGCGACGCGCTGAACCTTGTGGAGTCCCCGGTACTGTCTGAGCTAGTCTCACCTACTAGACTGGTCTGTCATGTCAATGTGCAGAGTGAGTGCCGTCCCGGGCGACGCGCTGAACCTTGTGGAGTCCCCGGTACTGTCTGAGCTAGTCTCACCTACTAGACTGGTCTGTCATGTCAATGTGCAGAGTGAGTGCCGTCCCGGGCGACGCGCTGAACCTTGTGGAGTCCCCGGTACTGTCTGAGCTAGTCTCACCTACTAGACTGGTCTGTCATGTCAATGTGCAGAGTGAGTGCTGCCCCGGGCGACGCGCTGAACCTTGTGGAGTCCCCGGTACTGTCTGAGCTAGTCTCACCTACTAGACTGGTCTGGCATGTCAATGTGCAGAGTGAGTGCCGTCCCGGGCGACGCGCTGAACCTTGTGGAGTCCCCGGTACTGTCTGAGCTAGTCTCACCTACTAGACTGGTCTCGGCCGCCGTCGTCTAGCCAAGCTCGCATAATAGACCGGCGTCCGTCCGCCAATCCGGCGAGTGGGGCGTTTTTGTGTGCCCGCCGAGCGGACCGACAGGGGGGGGGGGGATGGGGGTGGAGGGAGGGGTAGGGGACGGAGGGGGAGGGAGGGGCAGGGGACGGAGGGGGAGGGGAAGGTGGAGGGAGAGGCAGGGGGTTGGAGTGGAGTGAGGGGCAGGGGACGGGAGGGGGGGGGGGGGGGGTGGTGGTGGTGGTGGTGGTGGTGGTGGTGGTGGTGGTGGTGGTGGTGGTGGTGGTGGTGGTGGTGGTGGTGGTGGAGTGGAGTGGAGTGGAGGCAGGGGACGGGGGGAGGGGGTGGAGTGGAGGAAGGTCAGGGGACGGGGTGGAGGGAGGAGGGGGGGGGGGGGGGGGGGGGAGGTGGAGGGTGGAGGGTGGAGGGTGGAGGGTGGAGGGAGGGGGGGGGGGCTTGTGGACAAACGATGGTCACCGACACTGGCGGATCCAGGGGGGGGGGGGGCATGATGGGGCAAATGTCCCCCACAGGAATCGGGGGGAGGGGGGCATTCAATACAAGTATGCTCCCTCCCCCGCGCGTTCCCAATTTATCGTAAAATCGTAAAAATTGTCTTTGCAGCAGTCAAAATACAGCTATCCAGTCAAAAACCGGAAAATGTATCGCCGCTTCGCGGCATGACACAACTTTCACATTTTCTTATATAAATTTGGAAAATGGGAAAATGAATTCCATTAAAGGGACTGTCCCACCTTTTTGAAAGTTGTCGAATCACACTTAATTTATGTCTACATGTCAGGCGAGGTCAGCTGAACATGTTCGTGAACTTTTTTCCCGAAACAAATTGATTATCTTGGAAGATATTCAACTTTTAGTTTTAAGCGGAAAGTTGGGTTGGTGACGTCATGTTTTTTTAATAACAGGGAAATCCTTTGTGCTGCCAAATGTATGGCACACATTTTTGTCGACATCTATTGCGCAGAAATTATATTGCGCGGAAGTTATATTGCGCAGAAGATTGGCTAGCACTATCAGCTGGAGTTGTTGCAGCAGTTGGCCGCCAGTGACCGCTAGTGAGCCAGGTGTTATGACGTCGCAAGCAAATGGTACCACTAAATATTGATTGATTGATTTGTTTATAAATAAATACATATTTAGCGTGAAATATTTAACTGGTACCATTTGCTTGCGACGTCATAACACCCTGGCTCACGTGCGGTCCCTGGCGGCCAACTGCTGCAACAACTCCAGCTGATAGTGCTAGCCTCCAGGTTGCGAACCACCCGGGGATCGGGAAATGAAAGACGAAAATATTCCAAGGCTGACCTTAAAACAAGTCGACTATCATTACTAGTTGGGTAAAGAGAAACGACGATGTCGGTTTAGAGGCCCTATTCAAATACACACATACATATTTTTTTTACTGATGTCAAAATTAAACTCGAATATATTTTTGTTTAGATCATTGTGGTTGTTTGCTACCATACTTAATTTAAATGCCAAGCCATCAAAATGACTATCTCAACTCAAATATATAGGATAGTCCCAACCCTATTAGTGGCAGGGGGGGGGGGGGGTGGATTCCGCCTCCCGGAGATCTCGAGATCTACCCGTCCGATTTTCACAAATCAAACAGCGTTTGATTCCCCTCAACACAATCTACATTTCGAAAAAAATAAATACGATTTTTTTTTCTAGGGGGGCAACAGGGGGCAAAAACGACAAATATTAGAGGTATTTGTGATCCAACACAGCTGTCATGTTTATCAACCGATTTCAACGCAACTAATGGGGATCGATAGAGATTGAATTGGGGACTGATATGTGATAGGGACTTTTTAAAATTCAAAAATCATAGGCGTTTCCAGGTCACTAAATTTGGAGGTAAAATAAATGCCTTATAAAATAGTCTTTCTTCTTCTTCTTTTTCAATAAATGAAATGGTGTGCTATTGTGACATCGGACACAACAGTTACAAAGCACATTTACATCCATAAGCGATGCCAGGTTAGCGAAAAAGGGAGGCAAAATATATACAAAATAACTTTCTGTAAACCTCCCCTTTTCAAGTCCCTGAAACCGCCTCTGCCGTGCAATATTGATTATAGTTCACTAAAATCAACTAATTTGCACTTGTTTCAATCACCGTAAACCTATGTAACTCCTTTATACTTCAGGCAGTTAGGAAGACACCGTGAAGATCGCATCTCCGTATTATCGCTAAATGTCACAGAAGAAAATCCTCCCAAAGCTGGGCCCTGGAACCGCCTCTGTTCAGGTTAGGAACTAAAAGTTTTGACTCCATATGCGGAATTCCATTCTAGGAAAATTCCCAAAATTGTATGGGTCTGCTTCTAGCCGTTCGGGAGATATCTGCGAAAAACCTGGGGTGTGCAGAATCTGCCCCTCTGACACTAATAGGGTTAAGTGTCTGGCTGAGGCTCTCCTTGACGGTAATTGCTGGCTCTGGCGGATCCGGGGGGGGGGGCATCAGGGACAAATGCCGTCCCCCACATGAATCTGGGAGAGGCATTCAATACAAGTATACCCCTGCGCATTCCCTGCTCTGAACGTGAAAAACAATGTTCTTAGGAGAAAACTTCATGAAAACGGATTTTTCCTTCTTCTTCTCTCGAGTGATTGAATTTGAAGTTTGTATGTATCCCTTTCTTTCAATGATAGACACAACAGCGCACCTGATGCAATTCAAGCAGCCCCGGTGACACTTAACCAGCGCCCCGCTGGGGGAGGGGGGGGGGGGGGGGGGGGGCAGGGCAGAATTTGTCCATCCTCCCGGATTTTCTCAATAACTTGAAAACTATGATAGATATCAACGTCAAACTTTCAGTACCTTATGCTGCATCAATTCTACGTCTTCTCACCAAATTCCAATTAAATTGATGCAGTATTGTGGAGATAATGACGTTTTAATGACTCCGTCATGCCATTTTTGGTGGGAAAACGATAAATGTTTGAACAATCGTAGAAAATAGAGTTTTTGAAGAAATTGCAAATAAAACACGTCAAAAGAAAGAAAATGACATTCTCTTCAAAATGGCCATCTCGGATTTGCGAAAATTTTGTGTTGACACCCAAAAATAAAATAAAATCGGGAAAAAATCCACAAAATAAATTTGTGTGAATTTGAAAAGTGACTTCCTTAAGCTCGAATACCAAAATAGGTGACCGGACCAAATCCGCGGAGGGAAAACAATGGGGTACCTTTTTGCCACAAAAAGATGCCCCCACACAGACACACACGGACACACGGAGAGAGGCTGTATCCGCCATTGGTCACCTGGCGCCGCCGGCGGGGTGGCGGCGGGGTTACTCTACCGAGGGTAGTCTATTGGATAAACGAATATACATTATACAGTCAAAAGAGCGGCCAGTGACCAGTGTGGTATGGCGGCGAAGATGGTTACTGACAGACAGGTGTAGAAGGCAGAAGGGTTGTTTTTCCTAGATCGGGTGGCTTTAGAACAGCTGTAACGAATTGCCGACGATCCGGTTGGGATTGATCCGTGGATTGATCCGTTTGTCAGGCGTTGTTTGTCAGGCGTTGTCAGTTTTCGGCCAGTCAGTTTGTTAGTTGTCAGATAATCAAGCACTCCGTGAAGGTGTGTGTGTGTGTGTGTGTGTGTGTGTGTGTGTGTGTGTGTGTGTGTGTGTGTGTGTGTGTGTGTGTGTGTGTGTGTGTGTGTGTGCGTGTGCGTGTGCGTGTGCGTGTGCGTGTGCGTGTGCGTGTGCGTGTGCGTGTGCGTGTGCGTGTGCGTGTGCGTGTGCGTGTGCGTGTGCGTGTGCGTGTGCGTGTGCGTGTGCGTGTGCGTGTGCGTGTGCGTGTGCGTGTGCCGTGCGTGCGTGCGTGCGTGCGTGCGTGTTTTCTACCTACCGTCACAATGTGCACAATTTTGAATGTTATTTTATATCCCTTTGGTCTTTGTTTGTATGGGCTTCGTAACGTGCGAGACCGCATTTCAGTGTGGCAATACGGGCGAACAGGAGACAGTAGCGGACTCATTTGGGGTTCCAATCTTTTGAGTTTGCAGTCTGTAGTCTCAAATGAAAGTCTGGAATGCAGAGTTATATGAGCTCCCAGTCCTGCAGTCCTGAATCCTGTGAGTTATCGGCTGCAGTCCTGAATCCTGTGAGTTATCGGCTGCAGTCCTGAATCCTGTGAGTTATCGGCTGCAGTCCTGAATCCTGTGAGTTATCGGTCCAACATTGTCTTCTGAAGTCCTTTGTGAGGCTCCAGGCCAGCTCGGGAGTCCGTGGTCTGGCACGCCGGCAGAAGTGACCTCGTGGAGTCCGTGGTCTGTGCACGCCGGCAGAAGTGACCTCGTGGAGTCCGTGGTCGGGGCACGCCGGTAGAAGTGACCTCGTGGAGTCCGTGGTCTGTGCACGCCGGCAGAAGTGACCTCGTGGAGTCCGTGGTCGGGGCACGCCGGCAGAAGTGACCTCGTGCAATCCTCCGAAGCCGGCTTGCGACACCGGGCGTGCGCTGTTTGTTTTGGGAACGGACTGGCGCGCGCACACACACATATACGGCGCGGTGCGGCATTGAACTGCAATGCGTCAGTGTCACTGTACGGCAGAGAAGGTGTGGTGTGCGCACATCACACACACACACACACACATATACGGCGCGGTGCGGCATTGAACTGCGGTGTCACTGTACGGCAGAGAAGGTGTTGTGTGGCGCACATCAGCGCTGAATAAAGACCCGCACGGTGGCCCTGCGCCGCCCGCCGCCAGCGCGTCACGATCGGCGACAGATGGACACGTACCCTGGCCCTGTGGAGACTGGTGTGTGAAGACATAACGTTGCACACCGTGCTGCATTGATATACTCCCCAGTGCCCTGCGGTTAACCCACGCACATCCAGGGTCCTAAGATTGCTTTGAAGCTGGGGTGCCGAGTGGAGAATTCCGGCTAAAAAGAGCATAAAGAGTGGAAAATTCAACCAGAAAACACATGCTCCCGGTTTTATCAATACCTAATATCCGCTCACCAGAATCAGTTATTACTGAATACCTATGTCAATTATTACCAGTCTTTCCCTGCACAGGCTGTCCCTATCATTACATCCATAAATCTGTATCAACTATCAGGTTCCAATTATTCAATACATTTATACACATATATACACAGTACAATATACAATACAATATACAATACAATATGCAATACAATATACAATACAATATACAATACAATATACAATACAATATACAATATACAATACAATATACAATACAATATACAATACAATATTCAATACAATATACAATACAATATACAATACAATATACAATACAATATACAATACAATATACAATATAATATACAAAATACAATATACAATACAATATACAATATAATATACAATACAATATACAATACAATATACAATACAATATACAATACAATATACAATACAATATACAATACAATATACAATACAATATACAATACAATATACAATACAATATACAATACAATATACAATACAATATACAATACAATATACAATACAATATACAATACAATATACAATACAATATACAATACAATATACAATACAATATACAATACAATATACAATACAATATACAATACAATATACAATACAATATACAATACAATATACAATACGATATACAATACAATATACAATACAATATACAATACAATATACAATACAATATACAATACAATATACAATACAATATACAATACAATATACAATACAATATACAATACAATACACAATACAATATACAATACAATATACAATACAATATACAATACAATATACAATACAATATACAATACAATATACAATACAATATACAATACAATATACAATACAATATACAATACAATATACAATGCAATATACAATACAATATACAATACAATATGCAATACAATATACAATACAATATACAATACAATATACAATACAATATACAATACAATATACAATACAATATACAATACAATATACAATACAATATACAATACAATATACAATACAATATACAATACAATATACAATACAATATACAATACAATATACAATACAACATACAATACAATATACAATACAATATACAATACAATATACAATACAATATACAATATACAATACAATATACAATACAATATACAATACAATACAATATACAATACAATATACAATACAATATACAATACAATATACAATACAATATACAATACAATATACAATACAATATACAATACAATATACAATACAATATGCAATACAATATACAATACAATATACAATACAATATACAATACAATATACAATACAGTATACAATACAATACACAATACAATATACAATACAATATACAATACAATATACAATACAATATACAATACAATATACAATACAATATACAATACAATATACAATACAATATACAATACAATATACAATACAATATGCAATACAATATACAATACAATATACAATACAATATACAATACAATATACAATACATTTTACATATACATTTTAAAAGGAGTGGAAAATTAACAGCAAAACTCGGGAAAAGAGTGGACAAATAGTATCCATAGGGTGTCGTTTTTCAGCCAAATTTCCCAATGCTATGACACTGCGCAAACCTCACAACTCATTTATCATCGGCTACTGACTTACCTCCCCACTATCCCACCCACACGGCACACCAACCTCACAACTCATTTCTCATCGGCTACTGACTTCCTCTCCACTATCCCACGCACACGGCACACCAACCTCACAACTCATTTCTCATCGGCTACTGACTTAACCTCCCCACTATCCCACCCACACGGTACACCAACCTCACAACTCATTTATCATCGGCTACCTTGCTCTCCCAGCCATTTATCACCGATTCCTTCCGGCTGTAGTGTTTGTTTTGTGCCGTCGTTTTTACCTGCTGTGTTACTCCATCGTCGTATCCCTCCGTGCCGGTGCGTGGCCGGTCGTGCCTGACCATGCGTTCCTCTCTTCTCCACAGGCGCGTACGGCACCGTGTTCAAGGCGCGCGACCTGCGCAATGAAGGTCAAATGGTGGCTCTGAAGAAGATCCGCGTACGTCTCTCGGATGACGGCGTGCCGATGTCGACGCTGCGTGAGATCGCCACCCTCCGGCAACTGGAGAAGTCTGAGCACCCTAATATCGTCAGGTGAGTGACGTCTGTAGTTTGACGGCAGCAGGTGGCGTTGGTTTGAACGTTTGACTCCTCTTGGTCCCGCCGGTTAGCCGTGGTGGCTTGACCAAGATAAAGGTTGGCTCCAGGGGAATACAATGATTTTGGTGTGCTTTCTCTTTTTGTCTCTTTTCGCTTTCTCGCGTCTCGCGGTGATTATATTCGGCCTTTGCTAAAACGTGTCAACACATCTCCAATAATGACTTCCGGCTTATAGATCGTTGTCTGCTTGTACTAGCCTGTAAGACCGGAGCGGGTGCTGCTTAGTGCTTACTCCAGCGTGTCGGTTCTGCTGGGCTCACGGCATGTTTGCTGTCCCACGCCCGTAAAGCCATTTTCTCGCCGAATTTATCGGGTCTCACTCACGGTGTATGAGCAGAAATGGAGTGGCAGTCAGCTTGTTTGTGTGGTAGACTGTTATGTTTGTGTCAGGAAGCTGGTTTATGGAATAGCTCTTTTGAAGGGAGGGCGGGTCCACGCACCATTTTAGGGTCTCGTAAACAAAATTCGATGCGGAAAAATGACAGTTGCACCTTGCCTGTATGCTATAATACGATAGCCTTGTGTGCTCTTTGTGCACATATAAATACGGCTTATGCCAGGCCGATGGTAAATATATATCATCGAGTGTTAGTGATCCCTCGTGCGGAACTAACTCAGCACTAGACAGCGTGAAACAAACTAGATCTGCTTAGTAGCCCGTGATGATTGGTAGCACCAACAATAGCATCCCAGATTGGTTCATAAACTAGCTGCTGCACCACTCGTTGAATCTCTTTTGCGTATGTTATGTATCAACATGGACCGATACACACCTGTTGCTTTTTCAGCATATTTCGTCAAACGTATTTCGTCTGAATGTTGTCATGTCGAGCCATATTTCCTCTTGATTCGCTTGGTCTGAATACAAATTTGGTATTGACTCATGAAAGTAGTGAAGTTTATTTTCATTGAATGCAAACATTTAATGCACAATATCACATTATTGGTGAGTCCCCGGCTTCAAAAACCCGTTCTATCAACCTTCACCGAATCCTTCACCGTACTGATTTCCTCCTCCTTTCCGAATCCCCACGAAACCGATACCAATCATGCATTCCAACGGAGCACGAAGAGGCAAATGTTCCCAGAATTCGCCACATTTCGCCGTTCCTTTCAATGAAATGGCGCCCAGTGGTGGCGAACATGACTCGAGGGCGTCTCTCGTTATCTGTCGGACCGGAAGACTGATGATCGAATGAGATCTCCCCCCCCCCTCCCCTCACAGGGGTGTCTCAGCGAGCTGGCAGTTATCACTCTCGCTCCACCCACGCATCTTCTGCATATTTCTCACTTCTCTCTCCGGCCTCGTTCGCTCCCTCTGTCTCTCGCCCGCCCCCCCCCCCCCTCTGTCTCTCGTCCTCCCCCTCTCTGCTTCGTTCTCTCCCACGCCTCCGCGCAGCGCTGTGCGCCACTGCAAATAAATACTGCTCCACGTCGCGCTGGCTCGTGGGATACCCGCCCGCCGCGGCCCGCTCGGCTCTGCCCACCCCGGGGTCGCTGACTGTCGTTACCGTCTATCCCTGGGGCCGGACCCATGTGACTCTGTGTGACAGCGGGCCGGGTCGGACAAAGGTCAGTTCCAGCCATGGCCCGCCGCCGGCCGAGACGGACCGCTGTTTGCCGCAAGACGTTACGTCCGGCGGTGGTATGAGGCAAACAGGCCGGGTCACGACACGGTCGACGGCGGCCGGCGCCACGATGGTGACGACCTTATACGGCGCCGGCGGTCCTCCATCTCTCTTCCCTCTCTGCCACCTCACTCTCCTCCTCCTCCTCTCTCCCCTCCTCTCTCCCCTCCTCTCTCCCCTCCTCTCTCCCCTCCTCCTCTCTCCCCTCCTCTCTCCCCTCCTCTCTCTCCTCCTCTCTCCCCTCCTCCTCTCTCCCCCTCCTCCTCTCTCCCTCTGTGTAGGTAGTTGTATGGACGATGGGGCGGTCGGTTCGTCGCCCTCTCTCTAGGTGTATGGAACGGTACGATGGCTTGCTATGTAGTCCCTCGGCGAGCCTGCCTCAGCTTGGCTCGCCTCGACCCAGCTCGACCCAGCTCGACCCAGCTCAGCTCGGCTCGGCTCGGCTCGGCTCGGCTCGGCTCGGCTCGGCACGGCTCGTCACAGCTCGTCACAGCTCGTCACAGCTCGTCACAGCTCGGCTCGGCTCGGCTCGGCTCGGCTCGGCTCGGCTCGGCTCGGCTCGGCTCGGCTCGGCTCGGCTCGGCACGGCTCGGCTCGGCTCGGCTCGGCTCGGCTCGGCTCGGCTCGGCTCGGCTCGGCTCGGCTCGGCACGGCACGGCTCAGCACGGCTCGGCTCGGCTCGGCTCGGCTCGGCTCGGCTCGGCTCGGCTCGGCTCGGCTCGGCTCGGCTCGGCTCGGCTCGGCTCGGCTCGGCTCGGCTCGGCTCGGCTCGGCTCGGCTCAGCACGGCTCGGCTCGGCTCGGCTCGGCTCGGCTCGGCTCGGCTCGGCTCGGCTCAGCACGGCTCGGCTCGGCACGGCACGGCACGGCTCGGCACGGCACGGCTCGGCTCGGCTCGGCTCGGCTCGGCACGGCACGCCTCGGCGCGGTGATGGCACCGTATATCGACACTCGGCGGCGAGGGCGCCGACCGACCGACCGACCGACCAACCGACCAACCGACCGACCGGCCGGCGACCGAGCGGCCGGCATGCCTCTCCGCCCGCCCCGCCCCGTCCCTCCGCGCTGCTCGGCGGCGGGACTCAGCAGGGTGCCAGACAGACGCCCAGAGCAGCCAGGCAGTTTCCGGCCATTGTGCATTGCATTGAATGACTCAATGACGGCTTTGATTCGTAGAGGTCGGTGACCGGTTTGGATACTGATGCGCATCTCTAAGCAGTTTAAAACAGGATGTCTTACCGATGATCCTCTGCTACTTTGTCTTGGTTTGGGTTGATATTGCCATTGACTTTGGCTGACTGAGTGTGACATTGTTTTGTTGTCTGAACGCTGTGTCGGGCTCCACGTGGTCGTGGTACTCGTATGCCGGCGTCAGAGGTGTGTGCTGAGTGGCGCCGTCTCTGGCTGCATAGCAGCTGATAGCAGCAGCTCGACGTTTGCGCTGTCGTCTACCGACGGAGTCCTGGCTGTGACCTCGGATATCAGCGTGTACCCCCGCTCGGACCGCTGCCGGCGCAGCTGACTTCCTCCGAACCGTTGCGACTGGCCATCTGACAGCGCCAGATGCTGACAGTCATCGTCTTCAGTCGAGCATCGGCTTTATGCTGGTGTTGGACGCCAGTTTGATCAAGTTCGGTGTCCCTGTCACTGCCCGGGAGCATTACGCGATTGGTCCGATGCGGGTGTGGCCCGAGGCTGACCAGGGCAGTACTCGTTTGACGGATGGCACTGGTAAACTGAAGGACGACCTGAGGCCGGTAGTTGTCCATGCTGTCCCCCATCATTATCAGTCCCAGCAGTATGCGAGCTTTAGACAGGCGCAATGTATTGGTGCGGCAGGCCCCCTCCCCTCTGCCAGATTCGGTATTGGTATGCAGTGTCAGCGCTGTTAGTACCTGCCGCGTGCCCTGCCGCGTTTAACGACCGTAACGCAGGGCAATCGTCTCGTCGCCAGGTTTGCCACCACCCGTCACGCAGTGGACGCGAAGGTCGCGCCGTGTCGCAGGGTGTCGCAGGGTGCGCGGGGCGACTGTGTGTGGACAAAGCTTCCCTGCCCCCGAGGTTGGAGAGCCCCAGTATAATGTGTCTTTTTCGGTCCTGTTCGTCGGTCCTGTTCGTCGTCCTGTTTCGGTCCTGGTCGTCGTGTTCCGTCTACCAATCTGTCTCGTCTGTCCCGTCTGCTTTTTTGCCAAGCCATCCCGTCTGTCCCATTTAACATTTACGTCCTTTCTGCCCTGTCTGTCCCATCTGACCCGTCTATCCCCATATCCCGTCTGTCTCATCTGCCATGTCCACCCCTCAGTCTCCTCGGTCTTGCCAGACTAGCTGAGCCCCGCTCACCAGCAGGCCACGTGGTCCGGTCGGTCGGTCGGTCGGTCGGGCACCTCTGTCGGCCTGTCTCGGCTGCTGCACCTGAGGCCCGCTCTGAACTCGCCGGCCGGCCGGCTGGCCGCGCGGTCACGCCGCATTCCATCACACCGCGCCGCCGCCGCCGCCGCCGCCGCCGCTGCAATCCGTGCAGAAAATGAAAGTGTGCCGGCAGCTGGGCGATGCAGCGATGAGACGGCGTCTGACCGTCCCGGCCGCCCGGACTTCGCCGGAGGGGTCAACTCTGAGATGAGGGCTACCCCCTGCTGCCGCCGCCGCCGCCGCCGCCGCCGCCGCCGCCGCCGCCGCCGCCGCCGCCGCCGCCGCTGCCGCTGCTGCCGCTGCTGCCGCTGCTGCCGCTGCTGCCGCTGCTGCCGCTGCTGCTGCCGCTGCTGCCGCTGCTGCTGCTGCTGCTGCTGCTGCTGCTGCTGCTGCTGCTGCTGCTGCTGCTGCTGCTGCTGCTGCTGCTGCTAGTTCTGCCGATCGGGTACGCAGTGCAGGCAGCAGGGCGGCGGTGCGGTGCGGGCCGCGGTGCAGGCTGCGCTCGGCGTGCTAACTGCCGCTGCTGGGGCGCTCGGCGTGCTAACTGCCGCTGCTGGGGCGCTCGGCGTGCTAACTGCCGCTGCTGGGGCGCTCGGCGTGCTAACTGCCGCTGCTGGGGCGCTCGGCGTGCTAACTGCCGCTGCTGGGGCGCTCGGCGTGCTAACTGCCGCTGCTGGGGCGCTCGGCGTGCTAACTGCCGCTGCTGGGGCAGGTGCTGCGCTCACCACCTGCCGGTGGGCGGCCGGCGGAGCGGCGGAGCGGCAGACCGGCAGCTGAGGGCACCACCCGGGCCCCGGCGCCGGCCGACCGGCGTCTCGCTGTCACCAGGTTTAAAGAGCCACCCCTGCAGCGTCAGCAGTGGAGGGACTCCGCTTCGTCGGCTGACTGGCACGCCGTGACGCCCGTGTCACCTGCCCCCCTCATGGGAGGGGAGGGGTACCACACCGGCGCTCCGTGGACCACCTGTTGCCTCCGGCTGTGTCGGGAGGGAGGGAGGGCGGCAGGCCACATCACTGGCACCGCTACACGGGCTACCCGACCTACGAGGGCCTCCCGCCGGCGCGGCAGCAGGCGTCCCAGGACACTGCGTGCCGGCCTAGTTTAAAGGTCCCACGTATCGGCGCAGTGGCGTCCCTGTAATTGCCCTCGCCGTAAACAAGTCTCCTCTGATAATGATCGAGCGGAGCGCGCCTCCGTTTTTGGGACACGGGCAGGTCAGGCTTTCGGGAAGTGTTCGGGGTTTGAAAAGTCGCCAGGTTTTTACTGTACGTAAATGTAAATACGACTTTGTGATAACGCTAACCCGGCGTCGGCACGCCAGCGTCGCTGACTGAAGTGGCCTTGTTGGCCCCATTTTCAAAGAAGCTGACTTCATGGCACGACTAAGCGATGTGTCGCGGTGCTGTCCTGTCCTGTCCGATTTCTGTTGGTCTGTCTGTCTCTGACTGGCTGACTGGCTGACTGGCTGACTGGCTGACTGGCTGAGTGGTGACGGAAGCCGTGGGCGACGCCGCCGCCCCCCGCCTCCGCCTCCGCCGCCGCCCGCCGGATATATCTAATCTGGCCGTGCCGTGGCGGGGCCGTGCCGTGCCTTGCCGTGCCGTGGCGTGGCGTGGCGTGGCGTGGCCGTGTCTGGGCGGAGGTGGCTCTCGGGCGGGGGCGGGGGCGCCGGAAGGAGGACTGTAATCAGCACAGCCATTAGGGTTGCCGGGGTCGCGTTCGCACGCCCTTCAACACGATGTTTTATGCAGGCCGAGTCGCTGCTGCTGGCGGAGGGCCGCGCGGGTAATTGGATTCAGGTGTTTCGCGCGCCGCTTCCTACGTTAGGAGCGGCTACTGGTCGCGTAGAACAGCGGATTGCCATCGGGGGATAGTCGGTTGAGGCGGAATGTGGGCACCACGTGACCGTAGCAGGCCGAGGCTGCTGTGTAAGGTCACGTGACGCGTATCACGTGACGCGGCTTGTATCAACTCATCGGCTGAGGTATAACGAGGTGCGGCTGGGTCCTTCGCCGTCCTGTCCTCTCGTCAATGTGCGCACGTCAGTGTGCAAATGAAGAGGATATATGCGATGGTGAAACACTATATTGGTAAACGCAATTCAGTGCGGCATGTGTAGGAGGTGGCTGCGCCTGCTCAATATGTCACACACATGTCAGCGGGTTTTCCTTTTCACACGTGCATCTTGTTGAATGAATGGCCGTGGCGAGAAGTAGTGTGTGCGTGAGGGATCACTGTGGTTGGGTGTAGTTGTCCACTGGCAACCCCTGCGGATGACCTCAGAGGAGACCACTGACCTGACTATTCTCTCCACCCTGTCGGGCCTCCGTCCGTCCCGGTCCGTCCCGGTCCGTCCCGGTCCGTCCCGGTCGGTCCCGGTCGGTCCCGGTCCGTCTCGCCACTGAGAGCCGCTGGAATGTGGCCGGGAAATGCCTCGGCGACGCCTCCCGCTCTCCACGGCTGGGAACGGAGTCGGCGGAATGCCAGCCGGCGCACACTATTTTACGATGCGATTAGAAACCAATTATCGGTTAGTGACCGGAGCCGGTGGCGGCGCGCGCGGACCATCACTGGGCGGCCGATGGAGTGGGGACCGTCATCAGACCGCCACCGAGGGTCAGCGTCAACAGGGCGGACCGCCGCCGGCGGCGCGGAGACAACGGAGACAACGGAGACGGCGAGGATCGGCGAGGACAGGACCTAGACAACCAGGACTGGGGCAGGAAGGTCACAGACTGGCGAGACGGGGGATAGACCGCAGGCGGTGTGTCGAACACGATCGGACCGAGATGTGGCGCGCGCGTCGCTCCCGCCGGACCCGCCGCACGGTCGGCAGGGGAGCGGGGTCGCTTTTTTGTGCTGTCTGGTGGGAGCCGGGCGGCCGGGACGTGACGGGCGGCGGACGTGACGGTCGGTCAGGGGCCGCTGGCCGGGGTGGGGGAGGAGGAGCTGGACCCGCCGGCGCAGCGCGGTTTGGGCCGGGCTGGCGCAGTGCGGCTGCGGGGCGCCGTGGGATGTCACGTGCGTGTCGGCCCGGACCGGACGCCCAGTCATGTCCACCATGGGCGGTCGTGTGATTGCGCAGATTAACGCGTGCGATTGAGGTGATACGCTGGCTAGTCAGGTATTTAAACACCCGCAGTCCACGCACGCACGCACGCACGCACGCACGCACGCACGCCAAGCCCGTTAGAAATCGCGGGGTGTAGGCGGCCGATGTTATGCATGATCGGGTGAAGGTGCCGCAGGCTCCGTCGCTTTTCTTCTGCCTCACAGCGGGTGCCGATTTCTTTCCGACACACCGGGGCCAGTTTTTTACTCTGTTTCGTCGTCGTGACGCAAAAACCCAATAAAGGACCTGCCATCTAAATGAGGTCTCAACTCTTTCGCGTCGACCACATGGACGGCCGCGTAATGTAAAAAGCCGCCGATTCTGCCCCAGAGTCTGAATGTAATTACGTGGCGGGGCGGCGCGATAGGTCGGCCGGCCGGCGATCGGGCCGCTCTTTCTCCGGCCGAGGGCGAGTCACCCTGTCACTGCGAGGGGAAAAACGCCAACAAAAACGGCGCTGGCCTTGCTGCCCGGCTCGGGCGGCGGCTCTGCCCGGTCTGGTCGGGTCTGGTCGGCTCGCCTTTCAGTCGCGCTACCTCCCCTTCTCTACCCTGAGTGATCATCCCGACACTGTTCTCTTGCGCTTTTTCTGTGATTTTGTTAGATAGTTAATGTTTTCTTCATTTTTTTAAATTGTAAGTTGTATACGTCTTTTAAGCGTTATTTTATATAGTGTTGTTCTTTCTTACCGTTCCTTGTGTTCCCACCTTAACCCTCGCCCGGGTAGAGGGGGTGGGGGGTGGATGCCACCCCTCGGTTTTTCTGGAATAACTCGCGTAGTTTCCAACCGATTTCGATGCAACTTTCAGTACCCTACTTTTGAAAAATTTCGCATATACTCGCAAATTTTTCCACTTTTAACCCACATGACCCGTGACCTATGACCTGTTTCTCAAGGTCATGTCAGGCGCAACTGGCGTCCCGTAGTATCGATGCTTGTAACTTCTGCAGTTTTCGAGTGTTTGTTGTTCAGGAGCATATGCACAGGTGTTTCCAGGTGACAGTTGTGGTTTCCACTGAGATTGTGACCTCGATTGACCTTTTCAGAGGTCAACTGAGGTCATTGACCTCCGATGACCTCCGATTACTTTTTTGGGCTTCTGGCGGTTTCTATTACATTTTGTGACATTTCAAATTTGGGATCCATTTTACATAATTATACGTTCCACTGGGGTCATGCGCTTCCACAGGTCAACCGAGGTCACTGACCTCAGATGACCTGAAATGACCTTTTTGGAATTTGGCAGTTTTTAGGACATTTTGTGACGCTGATTACGAATTTGGCACCCATTAAGCATTATGATATGCTCATTCACGATTCTAGCTCGATAAAATTAAATTTATACGCATTTTCAATTTTGATGACATTTGGGTCATTGACATGACTTCAGAGGTCACCTAATGACCCAAGACCTTACAATCGGGTAGCAGCGGGTTCCTCTCGTCACAAGTAACACGCTCGTCTTTGAATCGAAGCTCTAGCTCAATTAGGGGAGAAACGCTAAGGGGGGGGGGGGGGGTCGTCGTACCAACCTCCCCCCCCCCCTACCCGAACACGTAGTGATTTTTCCCTACCCGGGCGAGGGTTAACTTATCATATGTTCGATGTGTTTTTCATTATTTTTGCATTGTTCTCTGTTCGTGCCAACCCTTTCCTCATATTCTCATGGTCCTCTACATTCTCCCACCGATGTCCTCTCTATTCTGTCTCCGTTTCTCGTCTTAGCTATGTACTTGTTCTTTATCTCGTCCTAACTGACTGGTTGTTAGAGGCCGTGTCTGGGTGAGCGCGTCCTTCTCTATCTCGTCCTAACTGACTGGTTGTTAGGGGCCTTGTCTGGGTGAGCGCGTCCTTCTCTATCTCGTTCTAACTGACTGGTTGTTAGGGGCCGTGTCTGGGTAAGCGCGTCTTCTGCTCTCCCCGCTGTCCAGCAGCACATTCTCACGGTGCGCGGCGCCGGCAGCGCTGCCGGCGGCCGCCTTTTTTACGGCCGTGATGTGTCATTACGCCGAGGGGCGGTCGTAAACGTCGGTGGCCGGCTCTGTTTTTAATTCGGCCGCGCATTCCGGGGCGCGCCGGCCGCCGAGAGGTCGTCCCGAGATGTGGGGCAGCGATGCGATGCGAGAGGAGAGGTGACGAGGCGGCGCCCCTGCCCGGCCCCGCGGCCCGCGACCCGGCCGACTCGGCCTGGTCAGCCACTGCCGCCGTACAAAGTCAGATGGACAGCGGCCGAACGCCAGTCTCCTGAGGAGCAGGCCACTGGTCCGCTGGCACCAGCCACTGCATCAGGTCGGCCTACATGGACTGGACACAGTCCCAGGTCGGCCCGCCGGGTCCGGGACCTGGCATCTCAGCCGGCTGCTGCTGCTGCTGCTGCTGGTGCAGCTCCCACCCGTGTCTCCACCTCCCCCACCTCCTCCACCGCCTCCACCTCCCCCACCTCCTCCACCGCCTCCACCGCCTCCACCGCCTCCACCGCCTCCACCTCCCCCACCTCCCCCACCTCCCCCACCTCCTCCACCGCCTCCACCGCCTCCACCGCCTCCACCGCCTCCACCTCCGCCGCCTGTGGCCGTCGCCATCCATCTCCATCCCGCCTGTGGCCGGGTCGCCTCGCTGTGCTGTTCCTGTTCAGCTTCTCTATGCTGCTGCGCTGTACTGTGTCTGCGGGCTTGCCGGCTGTCCAGTGCAGGAGCGAGCTGCCGGCGCTGTCGGCTGTCGGCAGGGTCGCGGACGGCCCGGGACGTCGTGAGTCACACCTGCGGCGGCCGCCCCGGGCCCGGCCGCCGGCTGCGGCAGCTGCTCGATAGCGACGCCCGTCTGACGTCACCATCTGCGGGCCGCCGGAACCGACCTGGTTCCGGCAGTTTAGCCGGGCTGGATGGTGCAGACGCGGTGCAGTTAGTGGCACAACACTAACTTGGGATCGGCCCAGCCACTTCCGCGTCTACGCTGCAGTCTGTGGTAATAGTTAATACTGACGTATGGGAGTTCTTCGTGGTCAGCTATGGTTAGTGTTATTCATAACGTGAAGAGAGCTTCACTTTGTGAGAGGTTTGTTAGGTGTTTGCCTGTTTTAAAACGTATCTAAAACGTGGTTTATTGTCGGCAGATATCCTGGCGTTACTGAAGGGATGAGTAACCGTCTGTCTCTGACCTTCCATGGCGGCCATGGCGGCAGTTTGTGGTTTGCCTGGCGCACTTCAGGGTCACCCCGTGGCTCGGTCCCGGGCTACGTTCCACCGCAGCGAACCCAGCACAGCAGCTGTGAACGGCTACCCGGCGGTCCCAACAGTAAACGGTTACCTTGGGTCCCACCGACGCTGTCGGCCGGCCAGGCGGCTCGTGGAGGGCGGGAGGGGAGTCTGGAATGCCCCCTCCCCTCCCCTCCCCTCCCCTCCCCTCCCCTCCCCTCTCCTCCCCTCCCCTCCCCTCCCCTCCCCCTCCCCTCCCCTCCCCTCCCCTCCTGTGCCGTCCCGCCTTCGCCGGTGGCCAGGCTGGACTGCCCCCGCCTCGGTCCGGCGGCTCCGCGCCGTCGCCCTTTAAACCGGCGCGTTTCCGGCGGAGAGGTCTGGCCGGCCTGGGTCTGGCGGAGGGGCGCGGAGAGGCGAGACAGAGGCGTCAGCTGCGGGGCTGGACAGACACGCCACGGCCGTGGTCGTACGCAGAGCCCAGATAACGGCGCCACACGGGGGGACGGACATGGGACAGAGAGCATAAAGAATGTGGTGGACCTGGGCTAGTCGGCCAACGAGATGTGAGGAATCTGGAGAATCATGAATGAAGTCGACCTCTTCGCCTTTTCTCTCTTGTTTATGCTATCTAAAGCGACTGCGGGTTTTGGCGGTCAAAGAAAGGGCGTGATGCCGTTATCCTGTTATCACCATTGTGAGACGTTCGGCCGGTCGCTGTTGACTGCCGCTCTGGGAACGTCTTCTATCAACAGGTTGTTTGCTTCAACCACCGTTCTGTCTGGAAGCTATCTTATCTCTTGCACCACAACACTGGCTGGCGTCTCCAAACAGGCTCTGCGGTGGGTCCGAGCTCTGAATACCGGTGGTGCGCTGCGTCCGAGGCGACTTCGGGGCGTCCGAGGCGACTTTGGGGCGTCCGAGGCGACTTTGGGGCGTCCGAGGCGACTTTGGGGCGTCTGAGGCGACTTCGGGGCGTCCGAGGCGACTTTGGGGCGTCCGAGGCGACTTTGGGGCGTCCGAAGCGACTTTGGGGCGTCTGAGGCGACTTCGGGGCGTCCGAGGCGACTTCGGGGCGTCCGAGGCGACTTCGGGGCGTCCGAGGTGACGTTAGGGCGTCCGAGGCGACTTCGGGGCGACTTCGGGGCGTCTGAGGCGACTTTGGGGCGTCCGAGGCGACTTTGGGGCGTCCGAGGCGACTTTGGGGCGTCCGAGGCGACTTCGGCGCGTCTGAGGCGACTTTGGGGCGTCTGAGGCGACTTCGGGGCGTCTGAGGCGACTTTGGGGCGTCTGAGGCGACTTTGGGGCGTCCGAGGCGACTTTGGGGCGTCCGAGGCGACTTTGGGGCGTCTGAGGCGACTTCGGGGCGTCTGAGGCGACTTCGGGGCGTCCGAGGCGACGTTGGGGCGTCTGAGGCGACTTCGGGGCGTCTGAGGCGACTTTGGGGCGTCCGAGGCGACTTTGGGGCGTCCGAGGCGACTTTGGGGCGTCTGAGGCGACTTCGGGGCGTCCGAGGCGACTTCGGGGCGTCCGAGGTGATTTCGGGGCGTCAGAGGCGACTTCGGGGCGTCCGAGGCGACTTTGGGGCGTCCGAAGCGACTTTGGGGCGTCTGAGGCGACTTCGGGGCGTCCGAGGCGACTTCGGGGCGTCCGAGGCGACTTCGGGGCGTCCGAGGTGACGTTAGGGCGTCCGAGGCGACTTCGGGGCGACTTCGGGGCGTCTGAGGCGACTTTGGGGCGTCCGAGGCGACTTTGGGGCGTCCGAGGCGACTTTGGGGCGTCCGAGGCGACTTCGGCGCGTCTGAGGCGACTTTGGGGCGTCTGAGGCGACTTCGGGGCGTCTGAGGCGACTTTGGGGCGTCTGAGGCGACTTTGGGGCGTCCGAGGCGACTTTGGGGCGTCCGAGGCGACTTTGGGGCGTCTGAGGCGACTTCGGGGCGTCTGAGGCGACTTCGGGGCGTCCGAGGCGACGTTGGGGCGTCTGAGGCGACTTCGGGGCGTCTGAGGCGACTTTGGGGCGTCCGAGGCGACTTTGGGGCGTCCGAGGCGACTTTGGGGCGTCTGAGGCGACTTCGGGGCGTCCGAGGCGACTTCGGGGCGTCCGAGGTGATTTCGGGGCGTCAGAGGCGACTTCGGGGCGTCCGAGGCGACTTTGGGGCGTCCGAGGCGACTTTGGGGCGTCTGAGGCGACTTCGGGGCGTCTGAGGCGACTTCGGGGCGTCCGAGGCGACGTTGGGGCGTCCGAGGCGACTTTGGGGCGTCTGAGGCGACTTCGGGGCGTCCGAGTTGATTTCGGGGCGTCAGAGGCGACTTCGGGGCGTCCGAGGCGATTTGCGTGGCGTCCCCGGCGAATTCGGGGCGCCGGACGGGGAGAGCGAGCCAGCCGTTGGTACGGGGCAGACCTGCGGCCGTTAGTTGTGACGCCCCTTGGGCCGTTGGAGCCGGGACGCCGCGGGACCGACCAGTGCACCAGTGCAGCACACACCCCGAGTATCGATCATCATCACCGGAGCTGGCGGCCTCTTCCGGCGACCGTTGTTGTTCGCTCACCAGTCGGGAATGCCTCTGTAGGCGGTGGCGTCTTTCCGGTCGCCGCCCCCGCACTTGTTGGCCAGTTATGACGCCCTTCAATGAAACTATGTGGCGTCCGCCCACTCTGACCGGTTTGTGTTAGTGTTAGAGGGTGCCTCACGGCCTCGTGTGTTGAGGTATTGCGGGACTCTTTTCTGTCACATTCCACCAGACTTGTGCCTGTATCCCGAAGTTGGATCTGGGATCCCAGTGGATCCCTCGGCATAAAATGCAAGTGGATCACTCGGCATAACATGTATGAAGATCTGGGATCCTCCTGGATCCCTCGGCGTAAATTGTAGATCCCACGGCATAAAATATATCAGGATCTGGGATCTTTGTGGATCCCTCGGCTTATTGTGTACCTGGATCTGTTGTCCCATGTGGATCCCAGGACACAGGACACAAAGATACGGATATCAGCTGGATCCCGGGATCCAGGCACATGTCTGCCCTCCACCACGTTTAGCGTTTACTTCCGTGCTAGATGCTTATGAGTTTGTTCACTTTAATCTAATGAGCTATGAAGAATCCCGGGTTCAATTCTCCGTCTCTCTTATGTTCCTACCTTGTTCATAGCCCGGTATTCTGAATGGACTTTCTAAACGACCATGGGAAGTATGTGACGCAATGCAGTGGCGGCGGATTGTATTTTCGGATAGGGGGGGGGGGGGGGCAAAGCAATCTCCAGGGGCCCCCTCATGGACTGAGGGCCCCTCAAACCGGACGGTGGTTATCTCATACCGACTGAGGACTCACTCAGGACAACCAAGGGCGATCAAGAGCCCCTCAGGCTGATCGAGGGCACATTCAGGGCCCTCGGGCAATTTTTATCGTCCAAAAAAGGGAAAAAATCGGTATTTCCAGAGGACCCCTCTTACAAACTTCTGGGGGGGGGGGCAAAACCATATGTTTGCACCCCCCCCCCCCCACACACACACACACTTCTTGAGTGGTGGGGGGGGGGGGGGGGGGCAGCTGCTCCCCTGTCCCCTCTTCCGCCGCCTGTGACGCAATGTCCGCTCGTTGCAGACGCCGAGTGTTCTAACCACCTCCTCTGGCTCGTTAAAGTGATCAGCATCCCCTGTGTAGCCGTCGTCTCGCAGCTGCCGATTGGCTGACCGACCTCCCGCAGCGCCGGCTGGCTGCCGTGCCGACAGCGACCCAGCAGACTGTCTGTCTGACTGTCGGATCGTCTGATCGTCTGGCTAACCGTCTGTCTGACTGTCTGGCCGTCTATCCGTGCTGACCGTCTGTCTGGCCGTCTATCCGTGCTAACCGTCTGTCTGACTGTCTGACCGTCTAGCCGTGCTGACCGTCTGTCTGACTTTCTGACCGTCTATCCGTGCTGACCGTCTGTCTGACTGTCTGGCCGTCTAGCCGTGATGACCATCTGTCCGTCTGTCTGGCCGTCTATCCGTGCTGACCGTCTGTCTGGCCGTCTGTCTGACTGTCTGGCCGTCTATCCGTGATGACCGTCTGTCCGTCTGTCTGGCCGTCTATCCGTGCTGACCGTCTGTCTGGCCGTCTATCTGTGCTGATCGTCTGTCTGACTGTCTGGCCGTCTATCCGTGCTGACCGTCTGTCTGACTGTCTGGCCGTCTATCCGTGATGACCGTCTGTCCGTCTGTCTGGCCGTCTATCCGTGCTGCCCGTCTGTCTGGCCGTCTATCCGTGATGACCGTCTGTCTGTCTGTCTGGCCGTCTATCCGTCTATCCGTGCTGACCGGCTGTCTAACCGTCAGCCGGCTGGCTGCGGTGAGGGCGGCCCTCGCCGGCCCCATCTGACCGGTCGTCTGACTGTGCTGACCGTCAGCCGGGTGAACACAGCACAACACATCACAGAACAGCATGACGCATTACAATACACTGCACAGCGGTGGGTTCCGGCGGCGTCTGGCCGCCCGCTGGCCGCCCGCTGGCCGCCGGCCACCGGTGGGCGTTAGCCGGTGCAGGTCGGTGCAGTACGCTCCATCACACCTCGTGCTGCCCGGCACGCCGTGATGTCACGGTACAGCTATGAGAAAACACGCCCGAGGCTGCGCCAGCTGCCGAGCGGCCGGCAGGCTGGCTGGCTGGCGAAGAGGGCTCTGAAAGGAAGGACTGTCTCGCGCTGTCTCGAGAGCGTGGTGATGAGATGGTTGAGATGAGATGGGGTGAGATGTTTGTTCGAGTGTGGCGCATCCAGTGGGGTCTGTGGTGCGGAGCCAGCGCGGCTTGGCGCTGTGTGGTCCGGGCTTTCCGGAGAAGTCTTCCGCAGAGTGATGACGGTAATTATTTGGGCTTAAGGGTGCGATGATGATAATAATTTGGGCTTACGGACGCCCGGACAACAGTGGCGCCGGCGGCCCACCGCCCTGGAGAGTCGGCGATCGTTAGCATACATCGTGCAGGCCGTGGTCCGGTCGAGGTCCGGTCGAGGTCCGGTCGAGGTGCTCCATTAGACGCTATGCTTAGGGGCGCGCTGTGGCGGAACCGACCGCCGCAGGAAGACACGAATGAATTGAATGCCGCTGAAGGCACGAACAACACGCGGCGGCCTGCTGCCGGCGGTGGCGGCGGTGTGGTGGCCGGCGGCGGAGGCGGCGTCTGGTGTGCTGAGGAGCGTGCAGGCCGGCCGGTGGCGAGGTCGATTACCGCACCCAGACGAGACACAGCCGCCGCCGGCACACGGGGCATGCAGATATGCCAGTCCGGGTCTACATTTTGGTATCTTTTTCATATTTTCTATCTCGAATTTTGGTAGAGGTGGCGATGCTTGTAGCGAGCGCTTTATGGTTGTTTCTTTGTAACTGGTCTCTGATGCTTTAACTTTGAACTAAAGCTAAGTTATGTTTCATTTTGTTATCACACGTAATGAGTTGATGAGCGTCAAGACTCAGTGAACCTCATCTACGGCTAAATTTAGAGGATGGTAATTGTTATGTAGAATGGCGAGCTAAACGCTCTTGTTATGCAGATAAGGCCAACCGTCGGCCTGTAAAGCAAATTTGCCAGACATGTGACCTTTCAGGAAAAGAGCGCCATCCAAATGAAGTAAATACAACACTGAAAATATACATTATGCGTTGAGAAATGGCATGTGCCTTCAAACCAAAGCAAAGCTGATATTTATACTTTTTTGGACAACCAAATGTCTCTTCCCTGAAATGTAGTTGATTCAAATTATGATACACGGCGTTCCCCTGAACATTACGTGTCTTGCTCGTCTTGTGGTCGCGCGGCGAGCATGACTCACAACCGGCGCGGTGTTACCTGTGTGACCGGCGGTGTTACCTGTGTGACCGGCGGTGTTACCTGTGTGACCGGCACGGTGTTACCTGTGTGACTGGCGGTGTTACCTGTGTGACTGGCGGTGTTACCTGTGTGACTGGCGGTGTTACCTGTGTGACCGGCGGTGTTACCTGTGTGACCGGCGGTGTTACCTGTGTGACCGGTGGTGTTACCTGTGTGACCGGCACGGTGTTACCTGCGTGACCGGCGGTGTTACCTGTGTGACCGGCGGTGTTACCTGTGTGACTGGCGGTGTTACCTGTGTGACTGGCGGTGTTACCTGTGTGACTGGCGGTGTTACCTGTGTGACCGGCGGTGTTACCTGTGTGACTGGCGGTGTTACATGTGTGACCGGCGGTGTTACCTGTGTGACCGGCGGTGTTACCTGTGTGACCGGCGGTGTTACCTGTGTGACCGGCGGTGTTACCTGTGTGGCCGGCGGGGTTACCTGTGTGACCGGCGGTGTTACCTGTGTGACCGGCGGTGTTACCTGTGTGACCGGCGGGGTTATCTGTGTGACCGGCGGTGTTACCTGTGTGACCGGCGGGGTTACCTGTGTGACCGGCGGGGTTACCTGTGTGACCGGCGGTGTTACCTGTGTGACCGGCGGTGTTACATGTGTGACCGGCGGTGTTACCTGTGTGACCGGCGGGGTTACCTGTGTGACCGGCGGCGTGTTACCTGTGTGACCGGCAGTGTTACCTGAATTACCGACGGCGTTACCTTTGTGACCGGCGGCGTGTTACCTGTGTGACCGGCAGTGTTACCTGTGTGACCGGCGGTGTTACCTGTGTGGCCCGGGTCACACGGTGGCGGCGGCAGCTGCGCGCGCGCGTGTCACCGTCCGCCGCTTCCCAGCGTGTCATCAGCAGGGGTAATGGCTGGCTTCCGGCGCCCCCGACCCGCCCGACCCCGTGGGAACGTCCTGGGCGGCCCGGCGGCTGCCGAGGCCTGCCGGAAGCGACGGGCTACCCAGCGATACCTGCCAATCGCCTGAACTCGCCGCTGCTGGCTCCGGATCGCTTCCTCTCCCGTCCGACGCAACCCTTTCGCGGCTCTACCCGGCAATCAGCAGCAGAAATGACGGGGCCGGCGCTCGCCAGGCGCGCTTGGTCTCTCACTTATCTGCCAGACCCGTGGTCGGCGATCCCTACAGCTTTCCAATCGGTGGTCCGTCTGGCCACACACGACATCTGCGGTCAGATTCTCCGCGTCCGCGTCACGACGTCGGCTGTCGACTTGTCCCTCGTCTGTGTGTTGACTCGTCCCTCGTCTGCAGTTTTTCTCGCTGGAAATCGGACAGCAGCGGTAACTCAGTGCGATGTCTCTCGGTCCGATCGCGCGCCCGTGCCGCTCCTATGACTGATGTGCGCCAGATCGCCGGATCAGCGGTTTGCCGGGCAGGAATGCGATCGGCATCGCGCCGCATCCCCAGTGTGGCCGCTCCTCGCGCGAATGTTTGCCGCGGCGCCTTCTCGCGGCCATAAATCGCGCGCACGATTGTATAAGTGCTATATGCGGGCTGCGATCTGCACAGAATGTGCTGTGTGCATGCAACGTGCAACTTAACACCAGCACAGCGCGCCAGGTCGAGTTATTCGGGCCGCCGTCTGATCTCGGACAGAGACGTCAGTGGCGCGCTGCGCAGTGCTCACTCCAAAACGTGACCGGACAGACGACGCAGCTGATTGGTGAGGCATTTAAACACCGCTCTCGACGCCCGGCCATTCCTGTGGAGGGCGCTGGCCCAGCAAAAACCAGCCGCCGGTGGCCTGCGAGCCTGCTTTACCAGCTTTCCCGTGGTCCAGGAGCAGCGGCCGCGTGATGCCGGCCGGCTCCGGGAACAGACCGCTGCAGCCGTCCCTGGGTGCTGACGGGGGTGGTGGCAGTGGCCGAGGGGGGTCGGGTCGTGCGCCGCTGAGCACGGTATGCCGAGACGGTGGGACCGTGTGTGTCCGTGGCCCCTGAAGAATGCGAGACGTTTCCGGAGGTAGTCACCGCTGCCGCCGAGGGGGTTCCTCGGTCCATACCTGGAGCGGGGTGGAGTGACGCGGCGGAATGAGGCCGGAACTGAGCTGGCCAACTGCTCAGACCTGTCCTTAACCGGAAACCCTCCTCAATTCCACCCACGCTCCAATCACCCTCCCTCCAGACCAACTCACCCTCCAGATCACTACACCCTCCAGATCACTACACCCTCCAGACCACCACACCCTACAGACCACCACACCCTCCTGACCACCACACCATCCAGACCATCCAGACCATCCAGACCATCCAGACCACCACACCCTTCAGACCATCCATCCCTCCTGACCACCCACCCTCCAGACCACCTCATCCTCCAGACCACCTCACCCTCCAGACCACCACACCCTCCAGACCACCACATCATCCAGACCACTCACCCTCCAGACCACCACACCATCCAGACCATCCATCCCTCCTGACCACCCCACCCTCCAGACCACCTCACCCTCCAACCCTCAAGACCATCCATCCCTCCTGACCACCCACCCTCCAGACCACCCCACCCTCCAGACCACCACACCCTACAGACCACCACACCCTCCAGACCACCACACCCTCCAGACCACCACACCCTCCTGACCACCCCACCCTCCTGACCACCCCACCCTCCAGACCACCACACCCTCCAGACCACCACACCCTCCAGACAACCACACCCTCCAGACCATCCCTCCAGCCCATCCATCCCTCCTGACCACCTCACCCTCCAGACCTCCTCACCCTCCAGACCACCTCACCCTCCAGACCACCACACCATACAGACCACCACACCCTCCTGACCACCCCACCCTCCAGACCATCACACCCTCCAGACCTCCACACCCTCCAGACCATCCATCCCTCCAGACCATCTCACCATCCATACCACCTCACCCTCCAGGCCACATCACCATCCAGACCACCTCACCCTCCAGGCCACCTCACCCTCCAGACCACCTCACCCTTCAGACCACCACACCCTCCAAACCACACCACCCTCCAGGCCACCTCACCCTCCAGACCACCCGACCCTCCAGACCACACCACCCTCCAGACTACCACACCCTCCAGACCATCCCTCCCTCATGACCACCACAACCTCCAGACCACCACACCCTCCAGACCATCCCTCCCTCCTGACCACCACAACCTCCAGACCACCACACCCTCCAGACCATCCCTCCCTCCTGACCACCCCACCCTACAGACCATCACACCCTCCAGACCACCACACCCTCCAGACCATCCCTCCCTCCTGACCACCCCACCATTCAGACCATCCCACCCTCCTGACCACCCCACCCTCCAGACCACCACACCCTCCACACAATCCCTCCCTCCAGACCATCCCTCCCTCCAGACCACCACACCCTCCAGATCACCCACCCTCCAGACCATCCCTACCTCCTGACCACCCACCCTCCAGCCCACCTCACCCTCCATACCATCCCTCCTTCCAGACCACCCCACCCTCCAGACCAACTTTCCGTCCAGACCACCCCTCCCTATAGACCACCCCTCCCTCCAGACCACCCGTTGCTCCAGACCACCCCACCCTCCATACCACCCGTTGCTCCAGACCACCCCTCCCTCCAGACCACCCGTTGCTCCAGACCACCCCTCCCTCCAGACCACCCGTTGCTCGAGACGGTGCCGCCGTGCTGGACTGGTGGTGTTGTCAGCTGATCAGCTGTTTGGCTGGGTCGGCGGTCGGTCGGCTGGCCGGCTCTCTCCTGCCGTGTTTGCAGGCTGGCTGTGGCGCCGCCGGGTGCCGGTCGGACGCCACGTTGCATTGCGGTGCGGCGCCGGCGCTGGTATGCCCCGTCTGGCCCGTCCGGCCCGGCCCGGCCCGGCCTGGCCTTGAGGTGTACTGGTTTCGACTGTGGAGCTGCCGTGCTGACCGGTGGATTCCTACCACCGGGCCGCGCTGACCGATCTTCGGAAGCAGAAAACTACCCCCTTCGCCGCCCGGAGCGGCAGTGGGACGTGGGATTTCGTCAACGGTGTGCGTGTGTTTGACAGTATCTCTGGAAGGCGGAACTATTGCCAGGCTCCGGCCCGGATGCATGTGGTTTGGTTCCCGGCTGGAATGTGGTTCATTCTGATTCATTGGATTCATTGATTCGGCCGGCGGCCGGGTTGCCGGCCGGCTGTATGACGGCAGTGTACTGATGGCGGATGATTCCGTCCTAGAAGAGGTTCTGGTCCTGTGAATCATGTGTTTATTATATCCGAGTCGGCCCGTGCTGGGACGGACTCGGCGACCTTTCACAATACTGCGGGCGGAACACGGGCTAGAGATTATTGCCAAAGATTTGTCATCGACATTCCAGCAGATCTAAGGGGTTTCGGCATCCGTGAAAATCCAACACTGGTTTGACGTGAGAATGTTGTTCTGGAATGCTGTTTTGGCATGATATGCGGACACTTTCAAAAGCTGGTTTGCTGGGAAGCTAAACACATTTTTCATAGATGGAAAACCTTGTGCTTTCGATTTTTGTAGCTAGCCAAACAGAAATGTGGAACCCGAGAAGGGCCATAGCTCATCATTTTTTTCAAAACATTTATAATTTGTTTGCTTGGAAAGAATCGTTTGCCAAATAAATATACCACACATCACAATACCCTTCGCTTCCCTTGCTTCCGTGATGGTCCCACGCTTTTCCTTACATCCTTATTAACTTTTATGGTGAGTTGTATTTGAATTCCTTTGACTTTTGTTCATGATAACCAGTACGCTTCGGCCAACTTCGTGACAGTGAATTCCGCTCCTTTCGTTATTCGGTTTATCCTGTGTCATCCTTTATCTGTATCACATTTCTGGTTACAATGAGAACATGTCTTTATGACGTGTCTATTTACGATCTGGGAAAATACCGAAGCAATAAATTAGCTTGCGTCATTGAACAAGCAGCTTCAATATATGCGACTTGTTGAACATTGCCAAGTAAAACAGAACACATCTCGGCAGGCATTGATGGTGCATTCCTTTCCTTCATCGCTGTCCCAGCCTCGCTGTGGAGTTTGTTCGGCAGCCAGTGTTGACGTCAGCGTTTGATTGAAATATGTAACCGAGTCGGTCGGACATGCCGCACGCGGGGGCCGACCTTCCCTATGACATTGTTACCGCCGCTCGGCCGCCGGACCGACCTTCCCTACAGCTGATTGTTGCCTCCGCTCGGCCGCCGGACCGGTTAGCCCGGGCCGGGCCCGTCTGCACTGGGTGGGGACAACAGCATCAGCAGCAGCAGCAGCAGCAGCAGCAGCAGCAGCAGCAGCAGCAGCAGCAGCAGCAGCAGCAGCAGCAGCAGCAGCAGCAGCAGCAGCAGCAGCAGCAGGGGAACTGTGGTGACTGGTGACAACACGGCACCAGACCAGCTGCTGTGGTGACAACACAGCACCAGACCAGCTGATGTGGTGACAACACAGCACCAGACCAGCTGCTGTGGTGACAACACAGCACCAGACCAGCTGCTGTGGTGACACCACAGCACCAGACCAGCTGCTGTGGTGACACCACAGCACCAGACCAGCTGCTGATTGACAACACAGCACCAGACCAGCTGCTGACTGACAACACGGCACCAGACCAGCTGATGTGGTGACAACACAGCACCAGACCAGCTGCTGTGGTGACAACACAGCACAGACCAGCTGCTGTGGTGACAACACAGCACCAGACCAGCTGCTGTGGTGACAACACAGCACCAGACCAGCTGCTGTGGTGACACCACAGCACCAGACCAGCTGCTGATTGACAACACAGCACCAGACCAGCTGCTGACTGACAACACGGCACCAGACCAGCTGCTGTGGTGACAACACAGCACCAGACCAGCTGCTGTGGTGACAACACAGCACAGACCAGCTGCTGTGGTGACAACACAGCACAGACCAGCTGCTGTGGTGACAACACAGCACCAGACCAGCTGCTGTGGTGACAACACAGCACCAGACCAGCTGCTGTGGTGACAACACAGCACCAGACCAGCTGCTGTGGTGACACCACAGCACCAGACCATCTGTTGACTGTTACAGTGTTGGTCTGTAATATTGTGTGGGGGCTGATGGCTTATATTCGGATGGGAAGTTATTTCTGGAGCAAAACAAAACACTCAGTTTTCTGTCTGCTTAGACCTCGATTCCCTCCCCCCCCCCCCCCATAAAAATTCCGTCAGCGCTGCAAACGGTTTGCAGAGGATCATATATTCTGCATTGAATCGTGTGTCGGTGGCCGTGCCCGTCGCTTGTGACTTGGAACCTTGACGTTCTTCTCTCTGCGCTCCAGGTTGCTGGACATCTGCCACGGCCAGCGGTCGGAGCAGGGTAACCAGCTGATCCTGGTGCTGGTGTTCGAGCACGTGGACCAGGACCTGTCGGCCTACCTGGAGAAGTGCCCGCCGCCCGGCCTCAGTCCCAGTCTCATCAAGGTCGGTGTGCCGCCCGCCGACCCCGGGAAACTCGACCTAGTCGGCCCCTGCAGAACGCTGGACTCGACCGGCGGAAGTCGGGGCGGAGTCCTCGGTAGTTTGCATAGAACACGAGTCATAACCGCAGGCACGGCCACAGGGATGATAATCAATTCGGGACTAATTTGGATTGGATTGCGCTCGAGGCAGCCGCGAGCATGCATCACACGCACGTGCACTCGTGCACGAATGAAAAGCCTGCTGTTTCATTGCTTCAAGGTGTTTTGCTTTGTCGTGCAAATAAATGATGTTATAATTGTCCCCTGTTAAAACTTGATTGCACAGTACTCTTCGAAACATGCCGGTCTGATTGCTGATTCTAGTTTGATCTCAAGTTTGTTGACTGTCTGCTCAGTATTTCTATGTTCGCCGTGTGGTATGACTTCACAGTGGCAACAGACACCCGCTCCTGTCTTGACTGTCCTGCAGAGCAGACGCTCTGTCAGTTTGTGTCAGCGATGTTTAGACGTTGCTGTCAGCGACCAACAGTAGTAAACACAGATGTATAACTCTGTGCCCAGGAGCATATGTTCCCTGTCTGTGTCTGCCCCATTTCAGTGTGAACATCCAGAGCTCCAACCTGTAACCGCCCTCTTGCCTCTCATCTGCCACAGAGCATGCTGTACCAGATCCTGCTCGGTGTGGACTTCCTACACAGCAACCGGATCGTGCACCGCGATCTGAAGCCTCAGAACATCCTGGTCACCAACAGTGGCGACGTCAAGATCACCGACTTCGGCCTGGCCAGGATATACGACTACCAGATGACGCTCACCAACGTGGTCAGTGGCGGCCTCGGCCTCCGACCTCAGGCAGTGACGTGCTGGCGACCGGGGTGTGTGATCAGATCAGCGTCCGTCGTTATGGCGTGTTTGAGGAACTGGAAAATGTCGAGTGACCTGCGTAGCTCAGACAGCTTTGGCGTTGTCTAGCCAGTGTCCATTTGAGCTTTGGAGAATGGAGGATATGAGTGGAGAGTACGCTGTGGTCCAAATGGCGCATATCGTATGTCAACTCAACCCGTGTTTCTGTTTGCCAGACAATAATTGGGGCTGGTTCTTGGGTAGCAATGATATGGACGTTTTCTGTAGTCTGACCAGCTCTCGCATTGGTCGCCACAGAGCCACACGTCCATTAACGCCCGCTCGCTAGGATAAGTCGATATTTTAACCGTTTGGCATTCCAGCGTGTGTGTGTAACCTGACCTGACCTGACCTGGCAGGTGGTGACCCTCTGGTACCGGGCGCCCGAGGTGCTGCTGCAGTCTTCCTACGCCACGCCAGTCGATATCTGGTCCGTGGGCTGTATATATGCCGAGCTGTGGCGGCGCACGGCGCTCTTCTGCGGCAACAGCGACGCCGGACAGCTGGCCAGGATACTCGAGTGAGTTCCCCCCCCCCCCTGATGTCCCTGATCTTCCTTAATCGATCCCCCTTCAGTGTGTTTTCCTGGCCAGGATACTCGAGTGAGTCCCCCTGATGTCCCTGATCTTCCTTAATCGATCCCCTTCAGCATGTTTTCCTGGCCAGGATACTCGAGTGAATTATCTGATTCCCCTTCAGTCAGTCGGTTGAACTGCCCAGGGTGAGTCTTTCCTTATAGTCCTCTTCAGTCAAGGCGCCGTAAACCCCTAATCCTCCTCCTTTTCCCTATAGTCGGTCTGTCTCTCTGTGGTGGTCGCGATAACTGAGCCTTCGTCTCCTGGTAGTCTCACAATAATTCCCCTCCAATCTGTCCGTATCCCCGGCTAGAATACTGAAGTGACGTTCTCCTGATACCCCTCCACCAATTCCCCTCCAGTATGTGTCGCGATGCCGTTCCCCCTGCTGTTTGGAGACAGTATGTGTCGCGATGCCGTTCCCCCTGCTGTTTGGAGACAGTATGTGTCGCGATGCCGTTCCCCCTGCTGTTTGGAGACAGTATGTGTCGCGATGCCGTTCCCCCTGCTATTTGGAGACAGTATGTGTCGCGATGCCGTTCCCCCTGCTGTTTGGAGACAGTATGTGTCGCGATGCCGTTCCCCCTGCTGTTTGGAGACAGTATGTGTCGCGATGCCGTTCCCCCTGCTGTTTGGAGACAGTATGTGTCGCGATGCCGTTCCCCCTGCTGTTTGGAGACAGTATGTGTCGCGATGCCGTTCCTCCTGCTGTTTGGAGACAGTATGTGTCGCGATGCCGTTCCCCCTGCTGTTTGGAGACAGTATGTGTCGCGATGCCGTTCCCCCTGCTGTTTGGAGACAGTATGTGTCGCGATGCCGTTCCCCCTGCTGTTTGGAGACAGTATGTGTCGCGATGCCGTTCCCCCTGCTGTTTGGAGACAGTATGTGTCGCGATGCCGTTCCCCCTGCTGTTTGGAGACGGTATGTGTCGCGATGCCGTTCCTCCTGCTGTTTGGAGACTGTACAGCTGGGATTTTATAGCATCGCACATCAACATGCTGGGATGTCTTCACCCAGCCGCGGTGACTCGCCTCGGCTGGTCCTGCACATCCGTACATCGCCTCTGTGTCTACCTCTCCCATCACGCAGCGGTCCTCTGTGTCTACATCTCCCATCACGCAGCGGTCCTCGCGCGCCTCACGCTCCTATCCTGGCCACACTGCCTACAGTTATCATCAGTGTCCGTGTCACGCTCCTATCCTGGCCATACTGCCTAAAGTTATCATCAGTGTGCGTGTCACGCTCCTATCCTGGCCATACTGCCTACAGTTATCATCAGTGTGCGTGTCACGCTCCTATCCTGGCCACACTGTCTAAAGTTATCATCAGTGTGCGTGTCACGCTCCTATCCTGGTCACACTGCCTACAGTTATCATCAGTGTCCGTGTCACGCTCCTATCCTGGTCACACTGCCTACAGTTATCATCAGTGTGCGTGTCACGCTCCTATCCTGGCCATACTGCCTACAGTTATCATCAGTGTCCGTGTCACGCTCCTATCCTGGCCATACTGCCTACAGTTATCATCAGTGTCCGTGTCACGCTCCTATCCTGGCCATACTGCCTACAGTTATCATCAGTGTGCGTGTCACGCTCCTATCCTGGCCACACTGTCTAAAGTTATCATCAGTGTGCGTGTCACGCTCCTATCCTGGTCACACTGCCTACAGTTATCATCAGTGTGCGTGTCACGCTCCTATCCTGGCCACACTGCCTACAGTTATCATCAGTGTCCGTGTCACGCTCCTATCCTGGCCACACTGCCTACAGTTATCATCAGTGTGCGTGTCACGCTCCTATCCTGGCCATACTGCCTACAGTTATCATCAGTGTGCGTGTCACGCTCCTATCCTGGCCACACTGCCTACAGTTATCATCAGTGTCCGTGTCACGCTCCTATCCTGGCCATACTGCCTACAGTTATCATCAGTGTGCGTGTCACGCTCCTATCCTGGCCACACTGCCTACAGTTATCATCAGTGTCCGCGTGTGACCGAAGTCAGCTTCAAACTTAGGCCTAGCTCATATGATGGTAATGTCGCGTTTGCTGCTGTTTGAAGGTCTCACTCAGGATGCTAGGATACTGGTGAGTTGGTGAACCCATGGGCTGCAAGTGCAGGCCCGCATCGTTGTCGGCTTTGTTGGTCGCCTGATGCTGATAGCAGAGCTCTCCTTGGGTCCCTTTGGAAGCTGGACCAGTATCGGGGCAGACATGTGCTGATCAGGGGATGACGATAATAGGACGCGCTATCTTCCTGCATATCCACAGATCCCGGTAGTGATGTTTTGTATTCACAAGGCGCCCAGTCTGCCCTAATGATACTAGATCCAGAATCAGCTCAGGCAACTGTTTGGAGATATACTTTGTAACTCCTGTCTCTGAATGGTAGCTTCTGGTATGCCGAACGCTGAACATATTTTACCTAATGTTTGTCTTAGAGGTCGGTCATATTTCCTACACCTTGCCTGGTTGTTACGAGTGTACAGTCTGTGTTGATGTTTTTTGAGTGGTTGGCATGTAACCAGTATAGGCGCCACATACCCCAGTAGTTGAAGCGCCCTAAAGCCCTAATCATCGCCATCAGCATGTAACCAGTCTAATCGGCGTCGAAACTTGTATTGCTGCTTAGTCTATGAATGAACTGCTACAACTGCTACAACTGCTACAACTGCTACACTACAACTCCACGTTCAGATTGCGATACTGCTACAACTCCACGTTCAGATTGCGATACTGCTACAACTCCACGTTCAGATTGCGATACTGCTACAACTCCACGTTCAGATTGCGATACTGCTACAACTCCACGTTCAGATTGCGATACTGCTACAGCTCCACGTTCAGATTGCGATACTGCTACAACTCCACGTTCAGATTGCGATACTGCTACAACTCCACGTTCAGATTGCGATACTGCTACAACTCCACGTTCAGATTGCGATACTGCTACAACTCCACGTTCAGATTGCGATACTGCTACAACTCCACGTTCAGATTGCGATACTGCTACAACTCCACGTTCAGATTGGACTTGATTGCGCCACAACTCATGCGCTTCATTGTAAGAATACCCTCTTCCAGGGGGGGGGGGCAGTGAAACTGTGATCTCGTTTTGAGATAACCCCCCCCCCCCCCCCCCCCCCAGTGGAATATTTCTTTGCAGATTTGGGCTGTTCTCGTCTTGGTGAACCGTTTGCCATATAACACTTTTATCACCAAGAAAAAATAAAGATTTTAGCCACAAAAATGGCCGAAAAGTGAGGGGCCTTGACCCCCCCCCCCTGTTCCTACGCCTATGCCCTCTTCACTCGATGAACTGCACTAGTAACCCTCCCTCTTGAGGAAACCTCAGATTAGGCGATTGAGTGAAGCAGTTGCTTAAGCTGAGGCTTCTTTTGATACGCGAACACTCAGAAATCACAGCGGCAGCCTATCCTCCTACTTATGAGTGTCGTGTAGCTACTCGCCGGAGTGCGTAGACCGATGGCCGTAACGCTGTGTCGTGACGTGCTGTGACGTAACGCCGTGACGTTGTGACGTTGCAGTATCATGGGCACGCCGGCGGAGTCAGACTGGCCGGAGAACGTTGCCGTGCCGTGGACGTCTTTCCACCGTCGGGAAGGCGTTCTGGACAGACTCGTACCTGAAATATGTGATCTGGGCCGCGACCTGCTTAAGGTAAGGAACGCGTCTGACCTAGGCCGCGACCTGGTCAAGGTAAGAATCTTCTCTGACCGTGCCTGAAATATGTGACCTGGGTCCGATGGAAATCATCCAGTTTTGAACCACCTCAAGCAGCATCGCATTGTGGTTTTCTTTTTTCATCAGCTGGTCGGGCTGATAGCCGTCTTTGTAGAAAGGGATATGGTGCTCGCGTGCGATACCACGGCAGGATGCTGCGCCTTACCAAAGCTGGAGTTCTCAAAGGGACATTTTTGCCCGCTGTTTTGCGTCAGATGCCAGTGATTACTGACCGTAGCATGCAAGGTTTATTCATTCCTCCTGCCCTTTTCTGTTTTGTAGTAACACGAAGCTCGTGTGATGGCAATGTACAGTGTCTGGAGTCCTGGACTACTTCAAATACAGTGCCGCGAACACGTCAAGGCATTCGTGGTTTAGATGCATGTATTGCCATGCATGTGTTGGTCAGAACCGTATTGTGTCTGTCCGGAAGACAAAATCATATTCATCGTTATCATAATGAGGCTAGAAAATCCATCATTTTTGCATGTATCGCATGCTTGCTGTTGCCTGTAAACTAGTTTTAATATCACGTCGCTGGAGTTTTTGCCCAGTTTGTCATGCATAGGTGAACTATTGATGTTGCCGGCCAAAGCCTTGTAACTGGCGATGGCTGTACCATTAATGACAGAGAAACACCGTGAGCCTGTAGACATGTTTCCGTTCCTGCGTCGTCACCAGAGGTCACAACACAGGACCGTGGCAAGGCATAGTTCGTCCAATCAGACGGCTGATCCATCTGTCTGTGTGCCGGTGTCGTCCTCCGTGACGGGCGTGGCGCAGCGCTCCGGGCGCGTCTGTCCCTACTCCTCCAAAGCCGACCTGTCTGCTCGATCCCGCCGCAGCGGATCTGTCGTTCTCGGCTACTCAGCGCATCGCCACAGACCGTCTCGGTCCCTGCTGTCTCTGAGTCTGACCTGTCTCCCCCGTCTCCCCCCGCAGCGGATGCTGTCGTTCTCGGCCAGTCAGCGGATCATCGCCGCCGAGGCGTTGCAGCACGCCTACTTCGAAGACGAGAGGATGGCACTCAGCTCGCCCTCCGGCGGCCAGCTCTCCTGCTCCAGCGCCAACGACTCGGGCACCTCCAACGCCAGCAGCGCGTGAGACGAGTGGGCACCACGCGGCCGCACGTGCCGCCGGCTCTGGTGGCGCCGACGCCCCGCGAGTGGCACGGACTGAGATAGTGCAGAGAGTGGACCTACCTGACGTGGCTGTAGCGATGCTGCCTCGCTGTCTCCCCGCCTTCGGCGCCGGAGACTCATTCACAGTTATTTGTTAACGCGATACGCCTGCATTCCGTGCGGGGACCAAGTGCTTCCGTGGCCGACTGCGGGGTCTCGGCGGGTTTTGTACGTGTTGCCTGCAGTTGTGTGTGTCAGTGTGTCTGTGTGTGTATGTGTGTGTGTGTGTGTGTGTGTGTGTGCGTGTGTGTGTGTACGGAGGGCGGGTGAGTCTTGGCAGGGCGTCCCGGCACTGCTGCCGGCCGCCGGGCGGGCGGTGGTGCTCCCCGCGGGCGGACCGTTCGGACCGGGCGCGCCATACCTCACAAACTGTCCGGACGCGCCGCTGCCGTTCGCCGCGCGCCGCCGCCGTTCGCCGCGCGCCGCCGAGGCAGTCTTGGTGGTGATCCTCCCCGGCGGGCCGTCAGCGCAGCACCCGGCGGACAGAGTCGCGCCTCGCGCTGCCGTCTGCCGCCGCGGGCATTCCGATCGTTGTACATAGAAGCGCCGGGCGATGCGCGTGCAGCCGCCCAGCCGGCGGGCTCGGTTAGTTTCTGTTCGTTTCCTGCAGCGGCGGTCGGTGGCCGCTGCCGCCGCGCCAGCCGCGGGTGTTCGCAGTGTCAGGCGAGCGAGCCGCCCCTCCGTATCTGTAGCCTCTCTGCCTTTGTTTCCTAGTCACTCGTCCGACGGCGACGCGGTTCGAACGCGCCGGAGGTCCGCAGACCCACGCTGGTCCGGTACCGGGTCCGTGGTCTGCGGTCCGTGGTCTGCGGTCCGTGGTCTGTGGTCTGTGGTCTGCGGTCTGCGGTCTGCGGTCTGCGGTCCGTGGTCTGTGGTCCACAGTCCGCGGTCTGTGGTCCACAGTCCGCGGTCTTTTGGTCCATGGTTTGCGGTCTGCGGTCCGCGGTCCGTCCCCGGCCGGCCTGTCAGTGTCCGTAGACTCACGGACCGGCTCCGACTGCCGCCTGTCCTCCAGGTGCTACTGCGCATGCGCAGCTTCTGCGCACGACCCAGCCGGGATTTCGTACTTAATGTCAGGCTGCTAACATATCAACTACGAAGCTGCCTTACCGCGTGTCTCTGGTGAGCGAGAGCGCGTCATCCCAAGTGTCCTCGGTGCATAATTTTCTAGATGTGTAATTTGTACATGCTTTGTTTGGAGCGTTATATATTTCATACAAATATTTCGGGAGCGTTGTTTGTCTGCGGCGGGTTGGGATTCAGAACAAATAACAGACAACGCAGCACAGGCTCGGGACAGTCCTTCACGTCCTCTTAGGGTTGTAGAATTCGAAGCACTGCCTTCAGTGTGCGGGTGGTGGTTGGATGGGAGTGTGTGCGCTCGTCTCACAGTAATCGCCACAGCACACTGACCTGACCACGACTCTGTTCGGCTAACACCGGACGCTCGTACAGAACACGTTCCTGACTGCAACACGCGCCGGGCCGGGATGAGTCGGTAAACGAGGAACCCATCGTTTGTCGGGGATGTTTTAGGACGGCGCGACAGCTGCCATATTATAGTGAACACTTATTATGGTTCAGGATATATTGACGGTCACGCCACACCTCGTACAGGGGATCGATCCGCCGGGGAATCGAACCCCGATCGATCCCTGGCACGGAGCGGTGATCACACTCCAGAGCCAGCTCGCTACGGCGCCCATCGGGCAAAATATCTGAAAACGTCGCAGACCTAACGAGATACGAGGTCCTGCCTGTTGTGCAGACTGCGGGTCTTGCAGGCACCCAAGGCTGCATACTCGCAGCACGCCAGTGTAACAGATGGTATTATTTCATAGCGGAGGGAATCGTGTAGCTTCGGTAACAGCCGCCATAGAAATGTTTTCAGCGCGTGCTTTATATTGTGTAAATATGAGATCAGTCACACAGGCATATAACATCACTGATCATCAGATCGGGGACGGAGTGTGGCGATATGTGGCAGCAACATCACTGATCATCAGATCGGGGACGGAGTGTGGCGATATGTGGCAGCAACATCGCTGATCATCAGATTGGGGGCGGAGTGTGGCGATATGTGGCAGCAACATCGCTGATCATCAGATTGGGGACGGAGTGTGGCGATATGTGGCAGCAACATCGCTGATCATCAGATTGGGGACGGAGTGTGGCGATATGTGGCAGCAACATCGCTGATCATCAGATTGGGGGCGGAGTGTGGCGATATGTGGCAGCAACATCGCTGATCATCAGATTGGGGACGGAGTGTGGCGATATGTGGCAGCAACATCGCTGATCATCAGATTGGGGACGGAGTGTGGCGATATGTGGCAGCAACATCGCTGATCATCAGATTGGGGACGGAGTGTGGCGATATGTGGCAGCAATATCACTGATCATCAGATTGGGGACGGAGTGTGGCGATATGTGGCAGCAACATCGCTGATCATCAGATTGGGGACGGAGTGTGGCGATATGTGGCAGCAACATCACTGATCATCAGATCGGGGACGGAGTGTGGCGATATGTGGCAGCAATATCGCTGATCATCAGATCGGGGACGGAGTGTGGCGATATGTGGCAGCAATATCGCTGATCATCAGATCGGGGACGGAGTGTGGCGATATGTGGCAGCAACATCACTGATCATCAGATCGGGGACGGAGTGTGGCGATATGTGGCAGCAACATCGCTGATCATCAGATCGGGGACGGAGTGTGGCGATATGTGGCAGCAACATCACTGATCTATCACAATCTGGACGGATTCCGACGGTGGCACACTGCATTGACGGAACACACAGACAGTCGGCACGACCTGCGGAGCTACGATTCTCCGTCTCCGTCGTCCAATATGTAAAGCCCGAGTCGTAACCGCGGGACCCACGGCAGCGGCGACTGCCTACTGCGTAGCGTCTCGCCGCCCCGGCAGCAGCCTGTGACCTGAGTGTGCGGTGTCGGTGACCACAGTATACATACACGGTATTCAGGGAACCCCAGCCAGGCAGTACACACAGCCACCATTCGGAGGGCCCCAGCATAACACGACTCGCCCACAGGCCGGCTCACGTGGTACAGCCCTTCAGCCGCTCAGTAGCTCAGTCCCCGGATAGGCCACTGAAAAGGCTCCGTGACACGACGGGCTCGTGTGGAGCCGAGCCGGCAGTTGGACACGTCCGGAGCGAGCGGGCGGGGGGAGAGCAGCAGGGACAGTCCCGGAGTCTGGCTAGCTGCTCCAGGGGCCAGGCAGTCGGACTCCAGCGGCCACGGAGGCGAGGCTCCAGCGGCCACGGAGGCGAGGCTCCAGCGGCCCCGGAGGCGAGGCTCTAGCGGCCCCAGGGAGGCGAGGCTCCAGCGGCCACGGAGGCGAGGCTCCAGCGGCCACGGAGGCGAGGCTCCAGCGTCCACGGAGGCGAGGCTCCAGCGTCCACGGAGGCGAGGCTCCAGCGTCCACGGAGGCGAGGCTCCAGCGTCCACGGAGGCAAGGCTCCAGCGGCCCCGGAGGCGAGGCTCCAGCGTCCACGGAGGCGAGGCTCCAGCGTCCACGGAGGCGAGGCTCCAGCGTCCACGGAGGCGAGGCTCCAGCGGCCACGGAGGCGAGGCTCCAGCGTCCACGGAGGCGAGGCTCCAGCGGCCCCGGAGGCGAGGCTCCAGCGTCCACGGAGGCGAGGCTCCAGCGGCCAGGGAGGCGAGGCTCCAGCGGCCCCGGAGGCGAGGCTCCAGCGGCTAGTGAGGCGAGGCTCCAGCGTCCACGGAGGCGAGGCTCCAGCGTCCACGGAGGCGAGGCTCCAGCGTCCACGGAGGCGAGGCTCCAGCGTCCACGGAGGCGCGGCTCCAGCGGCCACGGAGGCGAGGCTCCAGCGGCCACGGAGGCGACGCTCCAGCGTCCACAGAGGCGAGGCTCCAGCGTCCACGGAGGCGAGGCTCTAGCGTCCACGGAGGCGAGGCTCCAGCGGCCACGGAGGCGAGGCTCCAGCGTCCACGGAGGCGCGGCTCCAGCGGCCCCGGAGGCGAGGCTCCAGCGGCTAGTGAGGCGAGGCTCCAGCGGCCACGGAGGCGAGGCTCCAGCGTCCACAGAGGCGAGGCTCCAGCGTCCACGGAGGCGAGGCTCTAGCGGCCCCAGGGAGGCGAGGCTCCAGCGGCCCCAGAGGCGAGGCTCCAGCGGCCACGGAGGCGATGCTCCAGCGGCCCCACGGAGGCGAGGCTCCAGCGGCCCCAGGGAGGTGAGGCTCCAGCGGCCACGGAGGCGAGGCTCCAGCGGCCAGGGAGGCGAGGCTCCAGCGGCCAGGCAGTCGGGCTCCAGCGGCCAGTGAGGCGAGGCTCCAGCGGCCAGGGAGGCGAGGCTCCAGCGGCCCCAGGGAGGCGAGGCTCCAGCGGCCACGGAGGCGAGGCTCCAGCGGCCCCAGGGAGGCGAGGCTCCAGCGGCCCCAGGGAGGCGAGGCTCCAGCGGCCACGGAGGCGAGGCTCCAGCGGCCCCAGGGAGGCGAGGCTCCAGCGGCCCCAGGGAGGCGAGGCTCCAGCGTCCACGGAGGCGAGGCTCCAGCGGCCACGGAGGCGAGGCTCCAGCGGCCCCAGGGAGGCGAGGCTCCAGCGGCCACGGAGGCGAGGCTCCAGCGACCCACGGAGGCGAGGCTCCAGCGGCCCCACGGAGGCGAGGCTCCAGCGGCCCCAGGCAGTCGGGCTCCAGCGGCCAGTGAGGCGGGGGTCCAGCGGCCCCAGGGAGGCGATGCTCCAGCGGCCAGTGAGGCGAGGCTCCAGCGGCCACGGAGGCGATGCTCCAGCGGCCCCCGGTTAGGCGAGGCTCCAGCGGCCAGGGAGGCGGGGGTCCGCCGGTATCGGCCAGCCCCGGGTCGTTACGACTCGCCTGTACGGATCGTCTTCAGCAGGGACGGGATGTTGCTGTTCTTGAAGGCCGACCGACAGCCGGCTATCACGGCAGACTTGGGCTTCCCCACTGTAATGTGGAGATAATAGTGGTCAGATCAGACAACACTGTGATGTGGAGATAATAGTGGTCAGATAAGACAACAATGTGATGTGGAGATAATAGTGGTCAGATCAGACAACAATGTGATGTGGAGATAATAGTGGTCAGATCAGACAACAATGCGGTGTGGGGATAATAGTGGTCAGATCAAACAACAATGTGATGTGGAGATAATAGTGGGCAGATCAGACAACAATGTGATGTGGAGATAATAGTGGTCAGATCAAACAACACTCTGATGTGGAGATAATAGTGGTCAGATCAGACAACAATGTGATGTGGAGATAATAGTGGTCAGATCAGACAACAATGTGATGTGGAGATAATAGTGGTCAGATCAGACAACAATGTGATGTGGAGATAATAGTGGTCAGATCAGACAACAATGTGATGTGGAGATAATAGTGGTCAGATCAGACAACAATGTGATGTGGAGATAATAGTGGCCAGATCAGACAACACTGTGATGTGGAGATAATAGTGGTCAGATCAAACAACAATGTGATGTGGAGATAATAGTGGTTAGATCAGACAACACTGTGATGTGGAGATAATAGTGGTCAGATCAGACAACAATGTGATGTGGAGATAATAGTGGTCAGATCAGACAACAATGTGATGTGGAGATAATAGTGGTCAGATCAGACAACAATGTGATGTGGAGATAAGTGGTCAGATCAGACAACAATGTGATGTGGAGATAATAGTGGTCAGATCAGACAACAATGTGATGTGGAGATAATAGTGGTCAGATCAGACAACAATGTGATGTGGAGATAATAGTGGTCAGATCAGACAACAATGTGATGTGGAGATAATAGTAGTCAGATCAGACAACACTGTGATGTGGAGATAATAGTGGTCAGATCAAACAACAATGTGATGTGGAGATAATAGTGGTTAGATCAGACAACACTGTGATGTGGAGATAATAGTGGTCAGATCAGACAACAATGTGATGTGGAGATAATAGTGGTCAGATCAGACAACAATGTGATGTGGAGATAATAGTGGTCAGATCAGACAACAATGTGATGTGGAGATAAGTGGTCAGATCAGACAACAATGTGATGTGGAGATAATAGTGGTCAGATCAGACAACAATGTGATGTGGAGATAATAGTGGTCAGATCAGACAACAATGTGATGTGGAGATAATAGTGGTCAGATCAGACAACAATGTGATGTGGAGATAATAGTAGTCAGATCAGACAACAATGTGATGTGGAGATAATAGTGGTCAGATCAAACAACACTGTGATGTGGAGATAGTGGTTAGATCAAACAACAATGTGATGTGGAGATAATAGTGGTCAGATCAGACAACAATGTGATGTGGAGATAATAGTGGTCAGATCAGACAACAATGTGATGTGGAGATAATAGTGGTCAGATCAGACAACAATGCGGTGTGGGGATAATAGTGGTCAGATCAAACAACAATGTGATGTGGAGATAATAGTGGGCAGATCAGACAACAATGTGATGTGGAGATAATAGTGGTCAGATCAAACAACACTCTGATGTGGAGATAATAGTGGTCAGATCAGACAACAATGTGATGTGGAGATAATAGTGGTCAGATCAGACAACAATGTGATGTGGAGATAATAGTGGTCAGATCAGACAATGTGATGTGGAGATAATAGTGGTCAGATCAGACAACAATGTGATGTGGAGATAAGTGGTCAGATCAGACAACAATGTGATGTGGAGATAATAGTGGCCAGATCAGACAACAATGTGATGTGGAGATAATAGTGGTCAGATCAAACAACAATGTGATGTGGAGATAATAGTGGTCAGATCAGACAACAATGTGATGTGGAGATAATAGTGGTCAGATCAGACAACAATGTGATGTGGAGATAATAGTGGTCAGATCAGACAACAATGTGATGTGGAGATAATAGTGGTCAGATCAGACAACAATGTGATGTGGAGATAATAGTGGTCAGATCAGACAACAATGTGATGTGGAGATAATAGTGGTCAGATCAAACAACACTGTGATGTGGAGATAGTGGTTAGATCAAACAACAATGTGATGTGGAGATAATAGTGGTCAGATCAGACAACAATGTGATGTGGAGATAATAGTGGTCAGATCAGACAACAATGTGATGTGGAGATAATATAGTAGTCAGATCAGACAACAATGCGGTGTGGGGATAATAGTGGTCAGATCAAACAGCAATGTGATGTGGAGATAATAGTGGTCAGATCAGACAACAATGTGATGTGGAGATAATAGTGGTCAGATCAGACAACACTGTGATGTGGAGATAATAGTGGTCATATCAAACAACAATGTGATGTGGAGATAATAGTGGTCAGAACAGACAACACTGTGATGTGGAGATAGTGATTAGATCAAACAACAATGTGATGTGGAGATAATAGTGGTCAGATCAGACAACACTGTGATGTGGATATAATAGTGGTCAGATCAGACAACACTGTGATGTGGAGATAATAGTGGTCAGATCAGACAACAATGTGATGTGGAGATAATAGTGGTCAGATCAGACAACAATGTGATGTGGAGATAATAGTGGTCAGATCAGACAACACTGTGATGTGGATATAATAGTGGTTAGATCAAACAACAATGTGATGTGGAGATAATAGTGGTCAGATCAGACAACAAGGTGATGTGGAGATAATAGTGGTCAGATCAGACAACAATGTGATGTGGAGATAATAGTGGTCAGATCAGACAACAATATGATGTGGAGATAATAGTGGTCAGATCAGACAACAATGTGATGTGGAGATAATAGTGGTTAGATCAGACAACACTGTGATGTGGAGATAATAGTGGTCAGATCAAACAACAATGTGATGTGGAGACAATAGTGGTCAGATCAGACAACACTGTGATGTGGAGATAATAGTGGTCAGATCAAACAACCATGTGATGTGGAGATAATAGTGGTCAGATCAGACAACAATGTGATGTGGAGATAATAGTGGTCAGATCAAACAACACTCTGATGTGGAGATAATAGTGGTCAGATCAGACAACAATGTGATGTGGAGATAATAGTGGTCAGATCAAACCACAATGTGATGTGGAGATAATAGTGGTCAGATCAGACAACAATGTGATGTGGATATAATAGTGGTCAGATCAGACAACAATGTAATGTGGAGATAATAGTGGCCAGATCAGACAACAATGTGATGTGGAGATAATAGTGGTCAGATCAGACAACAATGTGATGTGGAGATAATAGTGGTCAGATCAGACAACAATGTGATGTGGAGATAATAGTGGTCAGATCAAACCACAATGTGATGTGGAGATAATAGTGGTCAGATCAGACAACAATGTGATGTGGATATAATAGTGGTCAGATCAGACAACAATGTGATGTGGAGATAATAGTGGCCAGATCAGACAACAATGTGATGTGGAGATAATAGTGGTCAGATCAGACAACAATGTGATGTGGAGATAATAGTGGCCAGATCAGACAACAATGTGATGTGGAGATAATAGTGGTCAGATCAGACAACAATGTGATGTGGAGATAATAGTGGTCAGATCAGACAACAATGTGATGTGGAGATAATAGTGGTCAGATCAAACCACAATGTGATGTGGAGATAATAGTGGTCAGATCAGACAACAATGTGATGTGGATATAATAGTGGTCAGATCAGACAACAATGTGATGTGGAGATAATAGTGGCCAGATCAGACAACAATGTGATGTGGAGATAATAGTGGTCAGATCAGACAACAATGTGATGTGGAGATAATAGTGGTCAGATCAGACAACAATGTGATGTGGAGATAATAGTGGTCAGATCAGACAACACTGTGATGTGGAGATAATAGTGGTCAGATCAGACAACACTGTGATGTGGAGATAATAGTGGTCAGATCAGACAACAATGTGATGTGGAGATAATAGTGGTCAGATCAAACCACAATGTGATGTGGAGATAATAGTGGTCAGATCAGACAATGTGATGTGGATATAATAGTGGTCAGATCAGACAACAATGTGATGTGGAGATAATAGTGGCCAGATCAGACAATGTGATGTGGAGATAATAGTGGTCAGATCAGACAACAATGTGATGTGGAGATAGTGGTTAGATCAAACAACAATGTGATGTGGAGATAATAGTGGTCAGATCAGACAAGGTGATGTGGAGATAATAGTGGTCAGATCAGACAACAATGTGATGCGCAGAAGAGAGAAGTGAGAGACAAACACAACCGACTTGGGCACCACAACGATGGAGTTGGGTTGTCAACAGTGTAAAAAGGCCACGAACGAGAATAATAAACAAGAATAAAAGAAACCAGAATAGACATGAACTTCATCAGTGTTTCCGGGTTAACCAAGAAGAAAAAAGCGTTGCTTAGCCGGCATGCGTTCAGCTTTGGCACACAATTTCACGCCACTTGGCCACACGTCCTACCCATATTAGGACGTAACACGGCGCCTACACATCATTGGTGATACCTCTGAGTTTGCCGGCCTTCTGGATGGTCTGGTTGACCTGTTTGAGGCAGGCCATCAGCTCGTCGTGGTTGTTGCAGCGGATCTTGTAGTCGCTGATCAAGTCTCGGTTCACATCAAACAGCTCCATGTACCACCGCTTCATCGATTTCCTGTCGGGGCCGAACGAACACACACACACGTCAGATAGCCGCTCAGGCCTCCGTGAACACACATCAGATAGCCGCTCAGGTCTCCGTGAACACACGTCAGATAGCCGCTCAGGTCTCCGTGAACACACGTCAGATAGCCGCTCAGGTCTCCGTGAACACACGTCAGATAGCCGCTCAGGTCTCCGTGAACACACGTCAGATAGCCGCTCAGGTCTCCGTGAACACACGTCAGATAGCCGCTCAGGTCTCCGTGAACACACGTCAGATAGCCGCTCAGGTCTCCGTGAACACACGTCAGATAGCCGCTCAGGTCTCCGTGAACACACGTCAGATAGCCGCTCAGGTCTCCGTGAACACACGTCAGATAGCCGCTCAGATCTCCGTGAACACACGTCAGATAGCCGTTCAGGTCTCCGTGAACACACGTCAGATAGCCGCTCAGGTCTCCGTGAACACACATCAGATAGCCGCTCAGGTCTCCGTGAACACACGTCAGATAGCCGCTCAGGTCTCCGTGAACACACGTCAGATAGCCGCTCAGGTCTCCGTGAACACACGTCAGATAGCCGCTCAGGTCTCCGTGAACACACGTCAGATAGCCGCTCAGGTCTCCGTGAACACACGTCAGATAGCCGCTCAGGTCTCCGTGAACACACGTCAGATAGCCGCTCAGGTCTCCGTGAACACACGTCAGATAGCCGCTCAGGTCTCCGTGAACACACATCAGATAGCCGCTCAGGTCTCCGTGAACACACGTCAGATAGCCGCTCAGGTCTCCGTGAACACACATCAGATAGCCGCTCAGGTCTCCGTGAACACACGTCAGATAGCCGCTCAGGTCTCCGTGAACACACGTCAGATAGCCGCTCAGGTCTCCGTGAACACACGTCAGATAGCCGCTCAGGTCTCCGTGAACACACGTCAGATAGCCGCTCAGGTCTCCGTGAACACACGTCAGATAGCCGCTCAGGTCTCCGTGAACACACGTCAGATAGCCGCTCAGGTCTCCGTGAACACACGCCAGATAGCCGCTCAGGTCTCCGTGAACACACGTCAGATAGCCGCTCAGGTCTCCGTGAACACACGTCAGATAGCCGCTCAGATCTCCGTGAACACACGTCAGATAGCCGCTCAGGTCTCCGTGAACACACGTCAGATAGCCGCTCAGGTCTCCGTGAACACACGTCAGATAGCCGCTCAGGTCTCCGTGAACACACGTCAGATAGCCGCTCAGGTCTCCGTGAACACACGTCAGATAGCCGCTCAGGTCTCCGTGAACACACGTCAGATAGCCGCTCAGGTCTCCGTGAACACACGTCAGATAGCCGCTCAGGTCTCCGTGAACACACGTCAGATAGCCGCTCAGGTATCCGTGAACACACGTCAGATAGCCGCTCAGGTCTCCGTGAACACACGTCAGATAGCCGCTCAGGTCTCCGTGAACACACGTCAGATAGCCGCTCAGGTCTCCGTGAACACACGTCAGATAGCCGCTCAGGTCTCCGTGAACACACGTCAGATAGCCGCTCAGGTCTCCGTGAACACACGTCAGATAGCCGCTCAGGTCTCCGTGAACACACGTCAGATAGCCGCTCAGGTCTCCGTGAACACACGTCAGAGCCGCTCAAGTCCCGGTGAACACACGTCAGAGCCGCTCAGGCCCCGGTGATCACACGTCAGAGCCGCTCAGGTCCCGGTGAACACACGTCAGAGCCGCTCAGGCCCCGGTGAACGCACGTCAGAGCCGCTCAGGTCCCGGTGAACACACGTCAGAGCCGCTCAGGCCCCGGTGAACACACGTCAGAGCCGCTCAGGCCCCGGTGAACACACGTCAGAGACGCGCAGGTCCCGGTGACCAGTCTGCACACAGCTGATAGGATTCACCACACTTGAAGACACGCAATAGGAAGACAAATATAACCTAGTGATATCCCGCGATCGTCCAACGACCAGCAACCTCCTCAAAGGGGCAGGTAATTCCAGTGCACCATACAGAGACAGGGTAGCAGCTGAAGCGCTGGGCAGCGCTGGGCAGCGCTGGGCAGCGCTGGGCAGCGCTGGGCAGCGAGGACTAACTAAGCCCACAAGAGAACGGCAGCCTGACTAGTCCACCCCTGCCATGTTAGCAGTCTGTAGTCTGTATACTGACATGTCTGCCAGCAGTCTGGCGTCTTCTGCCCTGACCACCAGACTGCGGATGATGCCGGAGTAGTCTGCCATCTCGGCGGTCAGCCGCTCCCTCACCGACTGGTACTCCAGCACCCGCGACAGCGTCTTCTCCAGCTGCTCCAGCTCCGACGGGAAGTCGGCCTCACACTGCCAACAGTAGAGCGCTGATATAACAGACACGCCACTGATCTGCCACAGACGACGAAGGCAACACACAGAGGTCACAGAGGCGACGAAGGCGACATACAGAGGTCACAGAGGTCACAGAGGTCACAGAGGCGACGAAGGAAGTCGGCCTCACACTGCCAACAGTAGAGTGCTGATATAACAGACACGCCACTGATCTGTCACATAGACGACGAAGGCGACACACAGAGGTCACAGAGGTCACAGAGGCGACGAAGGAAGTCGGCCTCACACTGCCAACAGTAGAGTGCTGATATAACAGACACGCCACTGATCTGCCACAGAGACGACGAAGGCGACACACAGAGGTCACAGAGGTCACAGAGGCGACGAAGGAAGTCGGCCTCACACTGCCGACAGCAGAGTGCTGATATAACAGACACGCCACTGATCTGCCACAGAGACGACGAAGGCAACACACAGAGGTCACAGAGGTCACAGAGGTCACAGAGGCGACGAACGAAGTCGGCCTCACACTGCCGACGGTAGTGCTGATATAACAGACACGCCACTGATCTGCCACAGAGACGACGAAGGCAACACACAGAGGTCACAGAGGTCACAGAGGCGACGAAGGAAGTCGGCCTCACACTGCCGACAGCAGAGTGCTGATATAACAGACACGCCACTGATCTGCCACAGAGACGACGAAGGCGACACACAGAGGTCACAGAGGTCACAGAGGCGACGAAGGAAGTCGGCCTCACACTGCCGACAGCAGAGTGCTGATATAACAGACACACCACTGATCTGTCACAGAGACGACGAAGGCAACACAGAGGTCACAGAGGTCACAGAGGCGACGAAGGAAGTCGGCCTCACACTGCCGACGGTAGTGCTGATATAACAGACACGCCACTGATCTGTCACAGAGACGAAGGCGACATACAGAGGTCACAGAGGTCACAGAGGTGACGAAGGAAGTCGGCCTCACACTGCCAACAGTAGAGTGCTGATATAACAGACACGCCACTGATCTGTCACATAGACGACGAAGGCGACACACAGACGTCACAGAGGTCACAGAGGTCACAGAGGCGACGAACGAAGTCGGCCTCACACTGCCAACAGTAGAGTGCTGATATAACAGACACGCCACTGATCTGCCACAGAGACGACGAAGGCGACACACAGAGGTCACAGAGGTCACAGAGGTCACAGAGGTGACGAAGGAAGTCGGCCTCACACTGCCAACAGTAGAGTGCTGATATAACAGACACGCCACTGATCTGCCACAGAGACGAAGGCGACATACAGAGGTCACAGAGGTCACAGAGGCGACGAAGGAAGTCGGCCTCACACTGCCAACAGTAGAGTGCTGATATAACAGACACGCCACTGATCTGCCACAGAGACGACGAAGGAGACACACAGAGGTCACAGAGGTCACAGAGGTCACAGAGGTCACAGAGGTCACAGAGGCGACGAAGGAAGTCGGCCTCACACTGCCGACAGCAGAGTGCTGATATAACAGACACACCACTGATCTGCCACAGAGACGACGAAGGCGACACACAGAGGTCACAGAGGTCACAGAGGTCACAGAGACGACGAAGGGGACCCAATACAGCTGTGTGTTGCCAACAAACCCATCAAAACCACGCGCACATGCGTTGTGCACGTGTGCGCAAGGCGCTTGCACATATAAATCACAGACTAGTGACTCTAGAGGGTAATTAACAAAGACCACCATTTTAGTCTAACAAATTGGCCCGTGTCGTGCATATGGCAATTATAAATATTTCACCGTCGTTCGCCAGCTGATATATGACGTCAGACATCATCTGAAGATCCTTCACCTTGAGGAAGAAGGCCAACGTCTGTATGACGTCACATACCAATGTATGACGTCACTGCAGACCTCACCTGGACATCCTCCACCTTGAGGAAGGCAGCGAGTGTCTGTATGATATCTCCCGCCAGCTCCATATCGTCCACACGGATCGTGACCTGTCCGGACTGCTTCATATGCAGCTGCAAAGGCCGACACGTGCGCAGCGACGTCATAGTGACGTTCAGGTCCCCGGGCACAGACAGCTCCTCCAGCAGCAGGAACGACTGGTTCAGCCACATCACCATCTGAAGGCAGACAGCGTTAGCAACAGGCGAGCATGGCTGGGACTCTGTACAACCTGACGATCGACTGATGTCTCAGATTATCAGTCGGCACGGCTGGGACTCTGTACAACCTGACGATCGACTGATGTCTCAGATTATCAGGCGAGCACGGCTGGGACTCTGTACAACCTGACGATCGACTGATGTCTCAGATTATCAGTCGGCACGGCTGGGACTCTGTACAACCCGCGATCGACTGATGTCTCAGATTATCAGGCGAGCACGGCTGGGACTGTACAACCTGGCGATCGACTGATGTCTCAGATTATCAGGCGAGTACGGCTGGGACTGTACAACCTGGCGATCGACTGATGTCTCAGATTATCAGGCGAGCACGGCTGGGACTCTGTACAACCCGCGATCGACTGATGTCTCAGATTATCAGGCGAGCACGGCTGGGACTGTACAACCTGGCGATCGACTGATGTCTCAGATTATCAGGCGAGTACGGCTGGGACTGTACAACCTGGCGATCGACTGATGTCTCAGATTATCAGGCGAGCACGGCTGGGACTCTGTACAACCTGACGATCGACTGATGTCTCAGATTATCAGGCGAGCACGGCTGGGACTCTGTACAACCTGACGATCGACTGATGTCTCAGATTATCAGGCGAGCACGGCTGGGACTGTACAACCTGGCGATCGACTGATGTCTCAGATTATCAGGCGAGCACGGCTGGGACTGTACAACCTGGCGATCGACTGATGTCTCAGATTATCAGGCGAGCACGGCTGGGACTGTACAACCTGGCGATCGACTGATGTCTCAGATTATCAGGCGAGCACGGCTGGGACTGTACAACCTGGCGATCGACTGATGTCTCAGATTATCAGGCGAGCACGGCTGGGACTGTACAACCTGGCGATCGACTGATGTCTCAGATTATCAGGCGAGTACGGCTGGGACTGTACAACCTGGCGATCGACTGATGTCTCAGATTATCAGGCGAGCACGGCTGGGACTCTGTACAACCTGACGATCGACTGATGTCTCAGATTATCAGGCGAGCACGGCTGGGACTGTACAACCTGGCGATCGACTGATGTCTCAGATTATCAGGCGAGCACGGCTGGGACTCTGTACAACCTGACGATCGACTGATGTCTCAGATTATCAGGCGAGCACGGCTGGGACTGTACAACCTGGCGATCGACTGATGTCTCAGATTATCAGGCGAGCACGGCTGGGACTGTACAACCTGGCGATCGACTGATGTCTCAGATTATCAGGCGAGTACGGCTGGGACTGTACAACCTGGCGATCGACTGATGTCTCAGATTATCAGGCGAGTACGGCTGGGACTGTACAACCTGGCGATCGACTGATGTCTCAGATTATCAGGCGAGTACGGCTGGGACTGTACAACCTGGCGATCGACTGATGTCTCAGATTATCAGGCGAGCACGGCTGGGACTGTACAACCTGGCGATCGACTGATGTCTCAGATTATCAGGCGAGCACGGCTGGGACTGTACAACCTGGCGATCGACTGATGTCTCAGATTATCAGGCGAGTACGGCTGGGACTGTACAACCTGGCGATCGACTGATGTCTCAGATTATCAGGCGAGTACGGCTGGGACTGTACAACCTGGCGATCGACTGATGTCTCAGATTATCAGTCGAATCGGCTGGGACTGTACAACCTGGCGATCGACTGATGTCTCAGATTATCAGTCGAGTCACATTGGGCTTAACAGCAAACCTTGCAAGTGTTTCGGATGAAATGCGACAAAAGTGCCAAAGAAAATTAGAGGTGGCATCGCAAATGATACACACAATGAGGAAACTAAAGATGTCGAATTAGACCAAAAAAATTTACACCGGTTAAAGAGCCAATACCTTCCAGACGACTAGTGAACGCGAGGCAATCTGGCTGCACATTCCACCTCCACACACTATGAGGCCCAGTTTCCCAAACATTCTGCAGATCTGCCCTATCTCCAGCGTATCGGCCGCCGCGCCAGTACTGACCCTCTGCACGCGCTCGTTGAGTTTGAACGTGACGAACCCCTCTGGCGGCTGGACCGGCTCGGTGGTGATGGCGTACATGGCAAACCTGGGCAGCTGGCGCGTCAGCTCAAATACGTGGTAGTGCTCGCTGTTCGCGTAGCCCACCAGCGCCTGAGGAGAGGAGATGGGAGCTGGTGTCGGTACCCAACAATGCCTGCGGCAGAGACAGAAGGTATCAACAGTAGCCCACCAGCGCCTGAGGAGAGGAGATGGGAGCTGGTGTCGGTACCCAACAATGCCTGCAGCAGAGACAGAAGGTATCAACAGTACCCCACCAGCGCCTGAGGAGAGGAGATGGGAGCTGGTGTCGGTACCCAACAATGCCTGCAGCAGAGACGGAAGGTATCAACAGTACCCCACCAGCGCCTGAGGAGAGGAGATGGGAGCTGGTGTCGGTACCCAACAATGCCTGCAGCAGAGACAGAAGGTATCAACAGTACCCCACCAGCGCCTGAGGAGAGGAGATGGGAGCTGGTGTCGGTACCCAACGATGCCTGCAGCAGAGACAGAAGGTATCAACAGTACCCCACCAGCGCCTGAGGAGAGGAGATGGGAGCTGGTGTCGGTACCCAACAATGCCTGCAGCAGAGACAGAAGGTATCAACAGTACCCCACCAGCGCCTGAGGAGAGGAGATGGGAGCTGGTGTCGGTACCCAACAATGCCTGCGGCAGAGACGGAAGGTATCAACAGTACCCCACCAGCGCCTGAGGAGAGGAGATGGGAGCTGGTGTCGGTACCCAACGATGCCTGCAGCAGAGACAAAAGGTATCAACAGTACCCCACCAGCGCCTGAGGAGAGGAGATGGGAGCTGGTGTCGGTACCCAACGATGCCTGCAGCAGAGACAGAAGGTATCAACAGTACCCCACCAGCGCCTGAGGAGAGGAGATGGGAGGTGGTGTCGGTACCCAACGATGCCTGCAGCAGAGACAGAAGGTATCAACAGTACCCCACCAGCGCCTGAGGAGAGGAGATGGGAGGTGGTGTCGGTACCCAACAATGCCTGCAGCAGAGACAGAAGGTATCAACAGTACCCCACCAGCGCCTGAGGAGAGGAGATGGGAGGTGGTGTCGGTACCCAACGATGCCTGCAGCAGAGACAGAAGGTATCAACAGTACCCCACCAGCGCCTGATGAGAGGAGATGGGAGCTGGTGTCGGTACCCAACGATGCCTGCAGCAGAGACAGAAGGTATCAACAGTAGCCCACCAGCGCCTGAGGAGAGGAGATGGGAGCTGGTGTCGGTACCCAACAATGCCTGCAGCAGAGACAGAAGGTATCAACAGTAGCCCACCAGCGCCTGAGGAGAGGAGATGGGAGCTGGTGTCGGTACCCAACAATGCCTGCGGCAGAGACAGAAGGTATCAACAGTACCCCACCAGCGCCTGAGGAGAGGAGATGGGAGCTGGTGTCGGTACCCAACAATGCCTGCGGCAGAGACGGAAGGTATCAACAGTACCCCACCAGCGCCTGAGGAGAGAAGATGGGAGCTGGTGTCGGTACCCAACAATGCCTGCGGCAGAGACAGAAGGTATCAACAGTACCCCACCAGCGCCTGAGGAGAGGAGATGGGAGCTGGTGTCGGTACCCAACAATGCCTGCGGCAGAGACAGAAGGTATCAACAGTACCCCACCAGCGCCTGAGGAGAGGAGATGGGAGCTGGTGTCGGTACCCAACAATGCCTGCGGCAGAGACAGAAGGTATCAACAGTACCCCACCAGCGCCTGAGGAGAGGAGATGGGAGCTGGTGTCGGTACCCAACGATGCCTGCAGCAGAGACGGAAGGTATCAACAGTACCCCACCAGCGCCTGAGGAGAGGAGATGGGAGCTGGTGTCGGTACCCAACAATGCCTGCAGCAGAGACAGAAGGTATCAACAGTACCCCACCAGCGCCTGAGGAGAGGAGATGGGAGCTGGTGTCGGTACCCAACAATGCCTGCGGCAGAGACAGAAGGTATCAACAGTACCCCACCAGCGCCTGATGAGAGGAGATGGGAGCTGGTGTCGGTACCCAACGATGCCTGCAGCAGAGACAGAAGGTATCAACAGTACCCCACCAGCGCCTGAGGAGAGGAGATGGGAGCTGGTGTCGGTACCCAACGATGCCTGCAGCAGAGACAGAAGGTATCAACAGTACCCCACCAGCGCCTGAGGAGAGGAGATGGGAGCTGGTGTCGGTACCCAACAATGCCTGCAGCAGAGACGGAAGGTATCAACAGTACCCCACCAGCGCCTGATGAGAGGAGATGGGAGCTGGTGTCGGTACCCAACAATGCCTGCAGCAGAGACAGAAGGTATCAACAGTACCCCACCAGCGCCTGAGGAGAGGAGATGGGAGCTGGTGTCGGTACCCAACAATGCCTGCAGCAGAGACGGAAGGTATCAACAGTACCCCACCAGCGCCTGAGGAGAGGAGATGGGAGCTGGTGTCGGTACCCAACAATGCCTGCAGCAGAGACAGAAGGTATCAACAGTACCCCACCAGCGCCTGAGGAGAGGAGATGGGAGCTGGTGTCGGTACCCAACAATGCCTGCAGCAGAGACGGAAGGTATCAACAGTACCCCACCAGCGCCTGAGGAGAGGAGATGGGAGCTGGTGTCGGTACCCAACGATGCCTGCAGCAGAGACGGAAGGTATCAACAGTACCCCACCAGCGCCTGAGGAGAGGAGATGGGAGCTGGTGTCGGTACCCAACAATGCCTGCGGCAGAGACAGAAGGTATCAACAGTACCCCACCAGCGCCTGAGGAGAGGAGATGGGAGCTGGTGTCGGTACCCAACAATGCCTGCAGCAGAGACAGAAGGTATCAACAGTAGCCCACCAGCGCCTGAGGAGAGGAGATGGGAGCTGGTGTCGGTACCCAACAATGCCTGCAGCAGAGACGGAAGGTATCAACAGTACCCCACCAGCGCCTGAGGAGAGGAGATGGGAGCTGGTGTCGGTACCCAACAATGCCTGCGGCAGAGACAGAAGGTATCAACAGTACCCCACCAGCGCCTGAGGAGAGGAGATGGGAGCTGGTGTCGGTACCCAACAATGCCTGCGGCAGAGACAGAAGGTATCAACAGTACCCCACCAGCGCCTGAGGAGAGGAGATGGGAGCTGGTGTCGGTACCCAACAATGCCTGCGGCAGAGACAGAAGGTATCAACAGTACCCCACCAGCGCCTGAGGAGAGGAGATGGGAGCTGGTGTCGGTACCCAACAATGCCTGCGGCAGAGACAGAAGGTATCAACAGTACCCCACCAGCGCCTGAGGAGAGGAGATGGGAGCTGGTGTCGGTACCCAACAATGCCTGCAGCAGAGACAGAAGGTATCAACAGTACCCCACCAGCGCCTGAGGAGAGGAGATGGGAGCTGGTGTCGGTACCCAACGATGCCTGCAGCAGAGACAGAAGGTATCAACAGTAGCCCACCAGCGCCTGAGGAGAGGAGATGGGAGCTGGTGTCGGTACCCAACAATGCCTGCAGCAGAGACAGAAGGTATCAACAGTACCCCACCAGCGCCTGAGGAGAGGAGATGGGAGCTGGTGTCGGTACCCAACAATGCCTGCGGCAGAGACAGAAGGTATCAACAGTAGCCCACCAGCGCCTGAGGAGAGGAGATGGGAGCTGGTGTCGGTACCCAACGATGCCTGCAGCAGAGACAGAAGGTATCAACAGTACCCCACCAGCGCCTGAGGAGAGGAGATGGGAGCTGGTGTCGGTACCCAACAATGCCTGCGGCAGAGACAGAAGGTATCAACAGTACCCCACCAGCGCCTGAGGAGAGGAGATGGGAGCTGGTGTCGGTACCCAACGATGCCTGCAGCAGAGACAGAAGGTATCAACAGTACCCCACCAGCGCCTGAGGAGAGGAGATGGGAGCTGGTGTCGGTACCCAACGATGCCTGCAGCAGAGACAGAAGGTATCAACAGTACCCCACCAGCGCCTGAGGAGAGGAGATGGGAGCTGGTGTCGGTACCCAACGATGCCTGCAGCAGAGACAGAAGGTATCAACAGTACCCCACCAGCGCCTGAGGAGAGGAGATGGGAGCTGGTGTCGGTACCCAACAATGCCTGCGGCAGAGACAGAAGGTATCAACAGTACCCCACCAGCGCCTGAGGAGAGGAGATGGGAGCTGGTGTCGGTACCCAACGATGCCTGCAGCAGAGACAGAAGGTATCAACAGTACCCCACCAGCGCCTGAGGAGAGGAGATGGGAGCTGGTGTCGGTACCCAACGATGCCTGCAGCAGAGACAGAAGGTATCAACAGTACCCCACCAGCGCCTGAGGAGAGGAGATGGGAGCTGGTGTCGGTACCCAACGATGCCTGCAGCAGAGACAGAAGGTATCAACAGTAGCCCACCAGCGCCTGAGGAGAGGAGATGGGAGCTGGTGTCGGTACCCAACAATGCCTGCAGCAGAGACAGAAGGTATCAACAGTAGCCCACCAGCGCCTGAGGAGAGGAGATGGGAGCTGGTGTCGGTACCCAACAATGCCTGCAGCAGAGACAGAAGGTATCAACAGTACCCCACCAGCGCCTGAGGAGAGGAGATGGGAGCTGGTGTCGGTACCCAACGATGCCTGCGGCAGAGACGGAAGGTATCAACAGTACCCCACCAGCGCCTGAGGAGAGGAGATGGGAGCTGGTGTCGGTACCCAACAATGCCTGCAGCAGAGACAGAAGGTATCAACAGTAGCCCACCAGCGCCTGAGGAGAGGAGATGGGAGCTGGTGTCGGTACCCAACAATGCCTGCAGCAGAGACAGAAGGTATCAACAGTACCCCACCAGCGCCTGAGGAGAGGAGATGGGAGCTGGTGTCGGTACCCAACGATGCCTGCGGCAGAGACGGAAGGTATCAACAGTACCCCACCAGCGCCTGAGGAGAGGAGATGGGAGCTGGTGTCGGTACCCAACAATGCCTGCGGCAGAGACAGAAGGTATCAACAGTACCCCACCAGCGCCTGAGGAGAGGAGATGGGAGCTGGTGTCGGTACCCAACAATGCCTGCGGCAGAGACAGAAGGTATCAACAGTACCCCACCAGCGCCTGAGGAGAGGAGATGGGAGCTGGTGTCGGTACCCAACGATGCCTGCAGCAGAGACGGAAGGTATCAACAGTACCCCACCAGCGCCTGAGGAGAGGAGATGGGAGCTGGTGTCGGTACCCAACAATGCCTGCAGCAGAGACGGAAGGTATCAACAGTACCCCACCAGCGCCTGAGGAGAGGAGATGGGAGCTGGTGTCGGTACCAACGATGCCTGCGGCAGAGACAGAAGGTATCAACAGTACCCCACCAGCGCCTGAGGAGAGGAGATGGGAGCTGGTGTCGGTACCCAACAATGCCTGCAGCAGAGACAGAAGGTATCAACAGTACCCCACCAGCGCCTGAGGAGAGGAGATGGGAGGTGGTGTCGGTACCCAACAATGCCTGCAGCAGAGACAGAAGGTATCAACAGTACCCCACCAGCGCCTGAGGAGAGGAGATGGGAGCTGGTGTCGGTACCCAACAATGCCTGCAGGAGAGACAGAAGGTATCAACAGTACCCCACCAGCGCCTGAGGAGAGGAGATGGGAGCTGGTGTCGGTACCCAACAATGCCTGCGGCAGAGACAGAAGGTATCAACAGTACCCCACCAGCGCCTGATGAGAGGAGATGGGAGCTGGTGTCGGTACCCAACAATGCCTGCAGCAGAGACAGAAGGTATCAACAGTACCCCACCAGCGCCTGAGGAGAGGAGATGGGAGCTGGTGTCGGTACCCAACAATGCCTGCAGGAGAGACAGAAGGTATCAACAGTACCCCACCAGCGCCTGAGGAGAGGAGATGGGAGCTGGTGTCGGTACCCAACAATGCCTGCAGCAGAGACAGAAGGTATCAACAGTACCCCACCAGCGCCTGAGGAGAGGAGATGGGAGCTGGTGTCGGTACCCAACAATGCCTGCGGCAGAGACAGAAGGTATCAACAGTACCCCACCAGCGCCTGAGGAGAGGAGATGGGAGCTGGTGTCGGTACCCAACAATGCCTGCGGCAGAGACAGAAGGTATCAACAGTACCCCACCAGCGCCTGAGGAGAGGAGATGGGAGCTGGTGTCGGTACCCAACAATGCCTGCAGCAGAGACAGAAGGTATCAACAGTACCCCACCAGCGCCTGAGGAGAGGAGATGGGAGCTGGTGTCGGTACCCAACGATGCCTGCAGCAGAGACAGAAGGTATCAACAGTAGCCCACCAGCGCCTGAGGAGAGGAGATGGGAGCTGGTGTCGGTACCCAACAATGCCTGCGGCAGAGACAGAAGGTGTCAACAGTAGCCCACCAGCGCCTGAGGAGAGGAGATGGGAGCTGGTGTCGGTACCCAACGATGCCTGCAGCAGAGACAGAAGGTATCAACAGTACCCCACCAGCGCCTGAGGAGAGGAGATGGGAGCTGGTGTCGGTACCCAACAATGCCTGCAGCAGAGACAGAAGGTATCAACAGTACCCCACCAGCGCCTGAGGAGAGGAGATGGGAGCTGGTGTCGGTACCCAACGATGCCTGCAGCAGAGACAGAAGGTATCAACAGTACCCCACCAGCGCCTGAGGAGAGGAGATGGGAGCTGGTGTCGGTACCCAACAATGCCTGCAGCAGAGACAGAAGGTATCAACAGTACCCCACCAGCGCCTGAGGAGAGGAGATGGGAGCTGGTGTCGGTACCCAACGATGCCTGCAGCAGAGACAGAAGGTATCAACAGTACCCCACCAGCGCCTGAGGAGAGGAGATGGGAGCTGGTGTCGGTACCCAACGATGCCTGCAGCAGAGACAGAAGGTATCAACAGTACCCCACCAGCGCCTGAGGAGAGGAGATGGGAGCTGGTGTCGGTACCCAACAATGCCTGCGGCAGAGACAGAAGGTATCAACAGTACCCCACCAGCGCCTGAGGAGAGGAGATGGGAGCTGGTGTCGGTACCCAACGATGCCTGCAGCAGAGACAGAAGGTATCAACAGTACCCCACCAGCGCCTGAGGAGAGGAGATGGGAGCTGGTGTCGGTACCCAACGATGCCTGCAGCAGAGACAGAAGGTATCAACAGTACCCCACCAGCGCCTGAGGAGATGAGATGGGAGCTGGTGTCGGTACCCAACGATGCCTGCAGCAGAGACAGAAGGTATCAACAGTAGCCCACCAGCGCCTGAGGAGAGGAGATGGGAGCTGGTGTCGGTACCCAACAATGCCTGCAGCAGAGACAGAAGGTATCAACAGTACCCCACCAGCGCCTGAGGAGAGGAGATGGGAGCTGGTGTCGGTACCCAACGATGCCTGCGGCAGAGACGGAAGGTATCAACAGTACCCCACCAGCGCCTGAGGAGAGGAGATGGGAGCTGGTGTCGGTACCCAACAATGCCTGCGGCAGAGACAGAAGGTATCAACAGTACCCCACCAGCGCCTGAGGAGAGGAGATGGGAGCTGGTGTCGGTACCCAACAATGCCTGCAGCAGAGACGGAAGGTATCAACAGTACCTTGTCAGAACCAGATAATTTAACAGCATTTACCCAATGGAACATACATCAGTAGATATTCCCGCCTACATTAAAGCCCTGTTTCAAATCGGCTGCTGTGCTGTTGTCAGCCGAGATTAGAGAGCCTGATTCGTTGGAAGATCGATGACGAATTACTACGTCATAACAGGTGACGTCATACTCCTGCTGACAAGTGCCAGCTCTGCTGCTGCGATGAAGCAGGTGCAGGACACACGTTTTTTTTCAGCAGGCACGGAAATTGGCGCATGTGGCAGTGGCGCAGTTGAAGGCGGGCATGTAAACAAAGCAAAGAGCGCTTGTTCCGGGTTGAAAGCAGCGAAGTCTGCCGTGTCTTTCACAATCCCTTTCCTGCCTTTGCTGTATGATTATCTTTTTAATTTTCGCGCACATGCGTTAGAATATGTCCTTTCAGCGCCACATCTGCACGGCTGCCATTTTGTTGGCAGCTGATTCAAACAGCCGACAGCCGAATCGAAACAGGGCTTAACGTTAAGGTTGAGGTTCAAGCGTTAAATACGTATATATATATATATATATATATATATATATATATATATATATATATATATATATATATATATATATATATATATATATATATATATATATATATATATATATATATATATATATATATATATAATATATAATAAGTATATTATATATATATATTATATATATATATATATATATATATATATATATATATGTATGTTATGTATGTATGTATGTATGTATGTATGTATGTATGTATGTATGTATGTATGTATGTATGTATGTATGTATGTATGTTGTATGTATGTATGTATGTATGTATGTAATGTATGTATGTATGTATGTATGTATGTATGTATGTATGTATGTATGTATGTATGTATGTATGTATGTATGTATGTATGTATGTATGTATGTATGTATGTATGATGTATGTATGTATGTATGTATGTATGTATGTATGTATGTATGTATGTATGTATTGTATGTATGTATGTATGTATGTATGTATGTATGTATGTATGTATGTATGTATGTATGTATGTATGTATGTATGTATGTATGTATGTATGTATGTATGTATGTATGTATGTATGTATGTATGTATGTATGTATGTATGTATGTATGTATGTATGTATGTATGTATGTATGTATGTATGTATGTATGTCTGGTGTATGTATGTATGTATGTTGTATGTATGTATGTATGTATGTATGTATGTATGTATGTATGTATGTATGTATGTATGTAGTATGTATGTATTATGTATGTATGTATGCATGCATGCATGCATGCATGCATGCATATATATATATATATATATATATATATATATATATATATATTATATATATATATATATATATATATATATATATATATATATATATATATATATATATATATATATATATATATAT